>JAYMSP010006178.1:0-12134 GCA_036897095.1 Plantago elongata | reverse complement strand
CCCCGATTTATATGTTCGCTTGATCTTTGATAATATTTCCCCCGAACTTTAAAATGTGCTGGTATATGCCCTTATAAATGCTTTCCATCTAATTATCGATGCGCCTACTAATAAATACTCTTAGAATTATACCTTGGGGGCAAACTCTTTTTTAGCCAAAATGGGAGAGAATAATGGGGTGTGAGTTTGCCATCGGCGGAGCTCCACAGTAGGCAGAGAAAATCTGCTTAGCTCGAGATCGGAGCTTAACAGCTCTGCATGGGCGGACTCCCCATGGACGGATTGTATGTTTTACTTTTAATTTTTTATGTATTCACTTCTTTTTTTTTCATTTCGCATTTGTTGGCGAGTATTGAGGTCTATTTCATTTAATTTTTAACGCTGAATAGAAAAAACTAATTATATGGGGTCTAAAATGTAGTGGAGCTCCATATTTAATTTAGCACAATATAAAACGTGGTGGTCGGAATTTTCTCCCAGGTGAATTACATGGGAAGGAGAAAAATATGAATTTTGCATCATGTATGACAGAAGGTGTACAAGTGGACCAATAGTGAAGGAATAGAAAGGCATCACGATGAAGATTTTTATAAATATATGTATACGTGTATAAATGTCATTTCAAAATGTTGAATAAAATAAGTAAGTAAACTACAGGACAACATTACGTGGTGAGCAGTCTGCTTTAGGCTGAAACTTCCACAATTAATCTAATTTCTGGTGTGGGACTGACTCATAATAAATAGTATGTTATTACCATGTGAAAAGGACGCCCACATGTGCAGCTTTTGTCACCACACATTCTATATGATATTATGTTTGCTTTGTCATGAGTTATGATACGTTACTTCACCTCTCCCATGTCTCTTTCTGCCGTCCAATATCACTCCAATGATCCGTTCTTATCCTTTAAGCCTCTCCCCTAAATTCCTACCAAATATCATACCTATTATTGAATTTAAATTTCCCTTTGTGGATAGATATCATATCATATTCATATTCATCAATTATAGAATAAAAGCTTGTGTTAGACAGTTTAGTACTAAGTGCATATTAGGAGAATGCGTATAACTTCAGGAGTAGGTGGTTGTCTGTTTATTTATAAAACTAGAAAACTTTGCACACGGGACTGTATGTATTTCTAATACTAGAAAACTTTGCACACGGGACTGTTTAGTCCGCGTGAATATGAGAACTTTGCACGATAATTAGTTATTGTGTGCATAAGGTTCTATCTTAACTCATGGTAATTAAGGAAACTAAAATAAGACAGACATTGCTTGTCGAGTTGGGGAAAGAAGAAACTTATTTAAATTTTAGTCCGCTAATTACCTGGTCACTCTTCCCTTCTAATGTAGCACTAAAAGATTTTGTTGTGGGAAGCATTCGGGTCATTAATAATTTAACTGATGGTGGTTTGCGCTTTCTGATAATATGGTTTGTTTGTTTGTTTTACACAATTTTTTATCTTTGATATTGATTATATTCTACAAATAAAGAATTAGTATGGGTTAATACTATTAATACCTCCCATCTTTATTACTTCAACCTCCTTATGTGTCACTGCAAAGCAACCTACGTGCTAAAATCATATACATAATTAAGGTAGGATTAGTAATGAGGATGCCAAGTGGTGAGGAATGTGGAGTTGCAAGCATAAAGTGCAGGTGTCTGATCATGTTGAAGTCGAAATTGGTTTTCTTTTTTCCCTCTGAATGAGCCTATTGTAATTAGATGAAGAATATAGATCCTAAAAAACGGGAAGGTAAAAAACTAATAGTACATTCCAAATTATCAACTATATATATTATTTTAGTTCTCATCTCTCTCAACCACCATAATTATTTCATGTACATCAATCTTGAAACATACTTATACGACAAGTGGTACATGACCTGATAATGATACATTATTCAGGGATTTTATAAACTCTTAATATAGATTTTGGGATTATGATGCATGAAAAAGTATACTAATTCCATATATTGTTCAGTTTGATCTGACCCATCTCCCCTTGTTTGCTATTATGTAATAGGGTATTCCAAATTTATGGTTTTCAGCAATTTCACTTTCTGTGATAATGTATGCATGATAAAAATATGATGTACATATACAAAAATGTAAGTAAAAGTTAGACTAATCAGACAAGAAATGTAGTTTTCTGATATTTGTAAAATTTTCACATCCACCTAATTTATACAAGAAAAATAATTGCCCTCTCATTGACTTACATAACCTACCGCCCACACTCATCTTAGGATTGCCGAAACAAATTCTATGCTGACCTATCATCTCCTGTATAATATGTGGTGCCCTTATATTTCATGCTACACAAATGTAGAACCCCTGTTTTTAGCTTACAATAAAACCAATAAACTAGCCTGTGGGTCTATGAATTCATAAACCTAGTGTTTGGAAAGCTGGTCTAGACCTGAAGTCATAAGGTGATAGAGCGGTATGGGTGAAGTTGTAAATTTGTAATATATGTTACATTGTCGAATTCCCCTAAGGTGCTGTTTGGTATGGTTATGGCACTTTTCTTGATGCCAATAATCTGGCAACATTTGAAATCGCCTAACCTATGCCATTTTCCATGCCAATATTTTATTTTGTTGTTTGGGTTGGGCTGCAATATATAATAGGGAATGAAGCTATGGGCCACACGGTTTGAACTATTCTCTTGCCGCATTCCTACTTTTCTTCATGGCAAGATCAATTGTAGGCATCATATCATGTCCAAAAATGTCCAGTTCATACAAGGCAATCAATCAGGGGTCAGCCCGCAGGTTTCCCCTTGGTCAGTTGCCAAACCAATCCAGCAAATATTTTGACAGCAAACACCAAAATAACCATGCCAAAATCGAGTAAGAATGACAGCATAACCATACCAAATAGCTCCTGAATGAAGTTGATTTTTTCTGAAATGCATGTTCTAGTTAAGATCTACTGAGTACTGAATGTATGAGTTAATACAACCTTTATAAAACAAGGAAAACAGCAGGTAAAATATCTGTGTATATGATGGAGTACATTAAGTGTGTGGTCCATGTAAATTTGATTTGCAGTTATTTAAAAAAAATACTGATTAATGTACAGTAATTTAAATAGTTAATTGTTGGGAGATACTTATCCTCCTCTATAACCGTCCACTTGAGTAGCACTTGAGCCTTAGTAAGTGCAATTTATTTGCGTCATTTTAAAAGTTGCACCAAGTCCATATCATGCATGTAAGTAGATGTCATCAACGATGTTTTGGCCTTTAGTTAATGATGTAATTTTTGGATTCTCGAAAGCAAGAAGCATCTCGAGTGTGTTAACTATGTTCAGAAACGTAACCTATAAACAATGACCTGCCACCCATGGTATTAACATGGATGATAAACATTTTGTTGCTTAACATACTGAACTTTAATTCCCTATTTCTGTATTGCAGGTTTATTATTAGGTTATGTATCAAACTATGCATTTGCGCCGCTTCCCTTAAACCTTGGTTGGCGGCTAATGCTTGGTGTAGGTGCAATGCCATCAATTTTCATAGCCGTAGCTGTCCTGGCCATGCCAGAATCACCTCGTTGGTTAGTCATGAAAGGTCGCCTAAAGGAAGCCAAAGATGTATTGGAGAAAACTTCTGACTCAAATGAAGAAGCACAATTAAGGCTCGCTGACATCATTGAGGCAGCTGGACTTCCTCAAAGTGACATCGACAATGACGTTGTTATAATCCCCAAACAAAGTAGTTCCGACGGCTCTGCTGTGTGGAAGCAGTTACTTCTCCGCCCTTCACCAAGTGTTAGGCACATTTTAATTGCTGGTGTTGGAGTTCATTTTTTCCAACAAGCGATTGGCATTGATGCATTGGTTATGTATAGCCCCAGAATCCTGGCAAAAGCTGGCATGACGAATGACAATGATAAGCTGCTTGTCACCATTGGTGTGGGTCTGAGCAAGACTTTCTTCACATTAGTCGCAACTTTCTATGCAGATCGGGTCGGAAGGAGGATCCTACTTCTAACAAGTTGTGGAGGGGTGATTGCATCCATGTTAACCCTGGGGATTGGATTGACAATCGTTCAAAACGAGACACATACCCAGAACTGGGCTATACAACTATGTATTGTTACGATCTTGACGTGCATCGCCTTCTTCTCATCTGGGATGGGACCAATTGCGTGGGTGTACAGTTCAGAGATCTTCCCTTTGAAGTTGAGGGCACAAGGGTGCAGTATGGGAGTGGCGATGAATCGGTTCACTAGTGGAGTAGTGTTGATGACATTTATATCCTTGTACAAGGCTATAACAATGGGTGGTGCATTCTTTCTATTTGCAGGGGTAGCTACTGCTGGTTGGATCTTCTTCTACACTTGGCTGCCGGAAACACAGGGGAGAAACTTGGAAGATATGGAGGTGTTGTTTGGCAATGAAAGATCAAAATTTGAGGGGAATGATGCTTAAAAAAGACTACTATTTTGGTGGATGATCATTACTTGTATTGTAGGGTGTTTTTACTTTTTATTTCATTTGTATTATCATGTGTTTGTGTGCATTGGTTAAATCACTTGTGTTTTTTTCCCCTATTTGTTCCTCTAATGGACGGGAAAAGAACAAGATAATAATAAGGGGTTAGGAACCTCATTATACGAGAGATGTTCAAGATACGCACTGGATACAAATGTGGATTCGATTGGTCCATGTATATTTTTATTTTGTAAATCATATAACTGTGTTTTTCACCATTTGTTTGGCATCCAACTTCTTGTTCAAATTTCACACTCTTAATACAGTTTACCTTAAAAAAGTTGCACTAACGTACCGTAACGTCTTAGAATTTCAACATTAAGTTTAAAGGACTTGAAGAGATTGAGATATTATTTATATTAATACAGTGTATCTTTCTTTTCAGGAATCGATCCATAAAAATTGAAGTGTGATTGATATGTGGTAATTTTACGATGAGTGACCAACTAGGAAGTCTTTCGGTTCGCACATGAGTAGGGCCAAAATGTGTTGGAAAGTACATGTGTTAATACAATGGAGCCAACATATCACCTGGAAAGTTATCCACGAGTAATTAAACCAGTCCAAAAGGTCAGAGCTTGGCCCATTAGTGGCCCTGATCGTTACAGATACATTTGAAAGTGGTATTTCAATTAGACTGGCACAAATTTCTTACGTGGGGAGCTGAACACAGGTAATCGTGCCAGCCCAAATACTCCAGACCCGACCCATTAATAATTGGGGTCGTTATTGATACATTTAAAAGTGGTACTTCAATCAGACTGGCACAAGTTTCTTAAGTGGACATGGAGTTTGGGGTATAGTTAGAATTAACATAATTCAACGTGTTATCACTTTTTAGTCGGATAAAATTTTTAAAATACTTTATGTTGTATTTTGTATATAATTAGTACTAAATATATTCACCATTCAAGTTGTATGATTTATATTGTACCATGTACATGTTACAGAATCAAACCTAAGAACCCTAGCTAATTCTTTTGAAAACCAATACTACAAATCTTTCATAATTCAGATTTAGAGTTCTCGGGTTTATGAAAGGGGGATAAACGAAAAAGTGAATGTAGAAGAGAAATTGTGTAACTCTTATTATTCAAGTATTTTTTTTACTCTTATAATAATTTATGTACGATTATAAAAGTATATTTATTGTTTCAAAAGTAATATATTTATCTAATTATATTGGTAATGAAGTGTGTCTAGCGCAACTGAATTGCACGATTTTTGCATCTCATACATATAATCTAAATCTCATGCAAAAATTGGTTGAAGTATGTAAATATGTTTAGTTAATTTAATGATTACAACTTGCACAGTACTTAGTAATCCAATATATAAATTCAGTTTGAAGTTTGAACAAAATCGATATTTATGATATACAAAAAGATTGGGAAGGTCCAAATTTTTGTTTATAATATTATATATTAATTGTGGGGCGTTGTATGTAAAATGTGAATTTTATGGTACATTAAAAATTATATTTTACCCTTTTTTGGGCTGACGAACAGCCAAAGAATTGCTAGGTGAACTTTATAGTTTAGTGTTTTGCATCAGATTGTTGGTAGTATTTAAATTATATGGGTAATATTTTATTATCTTTGACTGAAATTTTTTGAGTTGAATTGATTGAATGGTACTGAACGGACCTGAACTGAAATGTAGTATAAATTATAAAATAAAAGTTAAGTTAAATTAAATAAAAATGAACTGAACTGAAATGAATGAGTTTTTAGTTGAAGATAACGGAGCGTAACTACCACTGCTAGTGAGTGTTGTTGGAGTTGGTAGTATTTGAGTTAGTGGAGCAGTCCCAGTAGCATTGCATGGTAAAATAAGTAATTATATGCTCTATGGGTTATTGAGGAAAGGGCACGGGAGAAAGATGATAAGAAAGTGGCATGAATCAGGTCGAGATGAGTAAGTAAAAGGGACATGTGAATTTGGATCACATGTGAACTTGAAAAATGATATTGTGAGGTGAATCAATTAATTTACTTGACACTGTATCTGTATGTCCTGCTCCTACTCCAAAATTATTAAGGTAAGGAGGATTACATTTACTACTCGTATCATATCTCAACCTTGACACATTCATCTGTTTTGTGCCACTAGCAACGGATCCAAGGACGTTGACTTTCATGTCTCTATGTGATATCATTCAATTTTGTTTCTACTTGGTATGGTTATTTCTTTAGCAATACTAATTAATTACTTGATATTTAAAAAGAGTCTATTGGCAAGACTTTGTAATTTAGATTCTACTAATTACATATACTATATTATTTCCACATTATTTGTTATATCGTTGAAGTGGCCATCTCCGCATTCAAATCGAACATTTTATAAAAAAAAAAATCCAATTTCAATTGGATAAGTACACTCAAATTATATACGAATCAGTCCCTAGATTCTTCATCCCTGGTGATCATAAGTATATACCTCAACCGATTGAACATAATACTAATAGCTTTTAAACATATAGTATATGAATATCTAGGTGACTATAGGTAAATAGGTATGTATTGCTACTTATACAATGATGATTGGTGTTAGAGTAGACAATGAACCTACTATCTCTGGACCACGACAATACCATTTCCATTTACTGACTCTGAAACTTTGTGGTCATCTTGTTAACCTCCACAAGTTCCATTATGCATTGTGTATTCACCCCTCCCTAAAAGTTGAATTCATCAAGGAGAAACTGTTATTATAACTATAGGCTCTCTCCGTTATAACACTACACTACATTAACGTATGACCCGTTAAATTACATTATCATATTAATACAAGATTTATTGAATTACACTATTGTATTAACTTAAACGTTTTAAATTTGATCTGGTCTTGTCGAGATAAGCTCGTGTAACACAACCCTAAGCGATGTGAATCCATCTGCCACGGGGCGACCTCCGAAGTTCAAGGGTCCAGGGCCTCCAGGCTATACGTAGATGTACTACAATTAAACCAACACTTGAGATTAAAATGTCTCACAGTAAAAAGCAGGCTGCTATAGTAACTGTTACCTTAACGGTCACATGGAGCTTCAGAAACTTTTCTCTAAACGTGAACACATTTAAACCATACTAGGCTCACACTATAAAATATCCCGCGCCAATCACTCCCATCTTTAAACCTCACGTCATTCCTACTCAACACTCTTCATAATCACCAACAAACACTCATGGATCACTGCAAGAAAACATCACTCAAACCATGGAAAAAAGGACCTGCCCGGGGCAAAGGCGGTCCCCAGAATGCTACATGTGAGTATCGAGGTGTACGACAAAGAACCTGGGGCAAGTGGGTGGCTGAGATACGCGAGCCAAAGAAGAGGACCCGACTTTGGCTCGGATCTTTTGCAACGGCTGAAGAGGCTGCAATGGCATATGATGAAGCTGCAAGAAGATTATACGGGCCGGAGGCTTACCTTAATCTTCCTCATTTGCGATGCAACTTCAATCCTTTGAACAAATCACAGAAGTTCAAATGGTTCCCTTCCAATAATTTTGTATCTATGCTTCCTAGTACAGGGTTGCTGAATTTAAATTCGCAGCCAAATGTTCATGTAATTCACCAGAGGCTACAGGAACTTAAGAAAACGGGGGCTTTTAGTTCTTCGTCTAGTTCATCATCATCATGTGCCCCTAAAGGTGACGAGCAAAGTGTGAGGCAGCAGCCCCAAGGTGAAGCTCAAAACACGACAACAAAAAACAATGACTTCCCCCCTCAAACTAAATTAGGAAGTTCAGAGGAGAAGCCTCAAATTGATCTTACTGAATTCTTGCAGCAGATGGGAGTTCTAAAAAGAGAGGATCGGCCTGCTGTAAGTAATACTGCACCCACCGAGGTGGAATCATCCGTAAGCAATGATGGAGTCAGTACCTTTAATGAAAAAAGTTTTGATTGGGATACACTGAGTGAAATAGCTGGCTTTGATGCTCACCTGGGAATAGAGGCAGGTAGCTTCCATGCACATGATAGTCACGACGAACTGATGTTCCCTCCTTATATCTGGAACTTCTGATAGTGTAGGAAAATTTTGTAATTACTGCATCAATGTCTTATTTCATATAGATAGAACAGTAATAAGTATTTTCAGCATACAAAAATGTTCCACCTCCCACCAAACAAAAGCTTCAAATGCATCTTTGGCTGAAATCTTTACAGGAAGAAGAAAATAAATTATAGGGAGATTCTCAATTGCACCTTTGCTGTGAATCTGAATCTGTTGGAGAACTTAGCCTTACACAAAGTTAATCATGTTATAGATCAAAGGCTACTAGTACACAGACAGATGTATCATAAGCTTGGATATGCATCAAGAATTAGACACCAATTGCATCGAGAGCATTAGATCTTCAGCAAGATCAGTAGTGAAAAAGGCATCAAGTTTCGAGAAAACAACCCTTGTAGAGGGATTTTACATTTCACATGTCGCCATATTCTGAAGCACTCAAATATTCACCATGTTCCTCAAAATACTCAACCAAACGCTTCAAAAATTTATCAGCACTAACAGTCTCCGTGTCACATATAATGCAGCACTGCCTCCTTGCTCGTGTCACTGCAACATTCATTCTTCTGTGATCACTTAGAAAGCCAACCTAAGAACACAGTTATCTTTGTATTAGAATTTTAAATTAAAATTACACAATTTGACAGAAATCAATACACGTTCTGTGGTAGCCAACCTGAAAACCAGTTATCTTTGTGTTGGAAATTTAATTTCAAATTGAACTATTTGACTGAAACCAATATACAAAGTACCTCTTTCTTTGTGTTTGACCGGACCATTGAGATGATGATTGCTTCCTTTTCGCGGCCTTGAAAACCATCGACTGTTGATATTTCCATATCTTTTAGCTTGTTTTCATTGCTTTTCAACATCTTCAGTAACACCACCTGAAAGGGAGTTCTTGTCATTTACTTTTTTGTGAATAACTGAGTTTTACAAGTTCTAACCTTTGGTTCAAACGAACCTGTGCTGCATATGGCGCGATAATTCCTATGTTGGTAGCTTGAACTCCATCATCCACAAGTCTCTTGGCATGTGCAATGGCAACTGAAGCTTCACCCTCATTCATTGTGCTATCTTCTTCATCTTTCTTCTCTTCCATGTCACAACTGATAGAACACTTGCATTAGCAGAAAGGTAAAAATTTAAGCACTAGCATGAGGACCCTAATGAGTAATGAGTAATGACTAATGAGACAGCACAAGCATAAGGTGGTGGAAATTCATGGATATCTCCAACTCCCATGTGTATGCATATAGCTTTAGAAATCTTGGGAAAGAAAAGAGCATACCCAGCCGTGTCTATCAGAAGAAGGGTTGGCTCAGTTGAAGATGACTTTTTGACATCCTCAAGGCCATACAAGTTATGTGCTGCGACGCTTGAATGGGCTTCTACCTATTATTTCAAAAAGGGAGACAAATAGTTATCCAGGAAGTGTGGCATTAAGATTTGTAAAAGGAAAAATGACAAATGAAGAGTGTGCAGGCAATGGGGGGAATGTCCCATGTCACGATAGTCTTGTAATTTAATGTAAGACTTCGTATGAGGGTTTATCAAGAGACTAATCTAGGTATAGGCCATGGCCAACAAAATGTTAGTCATGAGAGTATAGACTCTTTCAGGAAGAGTATCCAGTGCCCCTGCCATTTAAAAGGAGTCGATTTCCCATATTCTGTCTTTAAGGCAGGTTCCTCCAATTTTCCATGTCAAATAATAGATTCTGGTACTTCATCTCAGAAACTTTTAGATATTACACTAATACAGTTCATAGTTCATGTCAAATAAATAACAAAATTGGGTGGGGTTGAAGGGAGTTGTAGCTCTTGATTTCGAAACAGAGTGATACATCATGTTTCCATCCAGTCTTTCAGGGACTCCGAATCATAAAAGCAGCAATGTGGAGAAAAGAAAAGAAAAGAAAAACTGAGCCTTCGGAGAGAGGAAAGAAAAGAGCTAAGAAAGCAAAAGCACCTTGCCATCATATAACTCTTCAGACGACCACTTCATAATAAGTTCATGCATTCGATACTGAACAGTGAGCATAGATGTTATCTCATCTCCATAGAGATCTGCAAGGCGTTCAAACAAGGTTCTTCCAAGTCCTTTCTTATCTGCTTCAACACTTTGAATAGTAGGAGGCAGCTGGAGGTGGTCACCTGCTAGTATACACCTTGAGCCCTATCAAAACAAGCTTAGATATTTTAGAGACAGCATATATGAAAATTAGATCGAAGCGAGAATTTACAATTTCATGTAAATTTCACCTTCCTCTCAACAAACACAATGCGATTACCATAGATTGATATGCAATACTAGAGAAAGAAAATGAAAAATATTAAAGACCGATAAAAGATAATAATAGGGATCATACTAGGTGTTAAAAAGTGATAATTTTCTCTGCATTTCTGATATCAAATTAACAGGATAACCACAACAGTAAAATCTCATGCTCATCGTGTAAGTGCGTCTCACATCCTCTCCCATCTCCTTGCATCGAAAATAGAAAACGGGAGGGAGAGAAAGGACGAAAGTGTACTGGAACTTCATTCACATGGATTTATGTTGAAGACAATTCCGGTTCTTATGAAATATTATAGCTCCCACAAGGTATTGAGAATGTAGTAAAGCAAGTTGTAAATTAACATATTTCATCTATTGACAATTTGACACCCAGATGATGAATGGTAATTACTCTCATTCTAAATAAAGAGATATCATGCAATAATTCTATTATTACCTTTAGAAGAGCAATCCAACAAGCAATTTCCAAAGCTTGTGCAGCTTCATCAATAATAACCAAATCGAAGGAGATTCCTTCCAACATCTTGGACAGAGCGCCTGTCAAGGTCGTTAATATCACATCAGAATTCTTGATCACATCTCCTACTGCAAGCTGCTGCCTGTTACGCTCTTCTTTAGAAAGTGTCTTCAGTTCCCTTCTAATTTCCCTTTTAGTATTTTTATCTTTCGCTTTTAAGAGTTTACTATTCAAGGCCTGCAAAATTCATTTAAGATGTTGAAAAATGGAAACAGGAATTAAAGTAAAAGAGCAATTGAGAGACTTATGACTTTGCAATTCACCAAATTTGAAACCAAAAACAGTCATTAAATGCGAAATTGACAAAGAGATAGACTGTAAGAGAATTTTTACATCTCTACCAATTTATTTATTTATTTGCAAGTAATTGAAAATATATTGAAGCTCAAGCAAGAAGTACACTGTACAACAAAGGACGCATCACAAAAAGAGAAAACAGTACATTGGTTCTATCTATAAGACATCCACCAAATCTTTCAGCCCTTCAAACAAGAAGTTAGATTTCATTGAACAGTTAAATGAGAAGCTTCTTTCAAGCAGGAAAATAAGAATCTCCAGATTCTTGATGTACGTAACTCTGAGATAACAGAAGTTAGTAGTACCGAGTTCATGACTCCATTGGCGTTTATATTCAATTGTTCCTACGGTTCAGAATCCGAACTATTGCAGTTTGGTACCTTAGAGGGCAAGAGGGGGAATACCACAAAGTGAAAGTGTACCTAACAAAAAAGATGTTTTGGTAATGGGAGTATATTTTGTTAACCCACCCATAAGAACCATATT
>JAYMSP010006177.1:0-12136 GCA_036897095.1 Plantago elongata | reverse complement strand
TGTTGTGCAGCAAGAGCCAAAACAACTCTCACAGTTGTGAGCTTAGCAACTGGAGAAAAGGTGTGAAAGTAGTCAATCCCTTCCTCTTGTGTATATCCCTTTGCTACTAGGCGTGCTTTATAACGTTCAATAGAACCATCTGACTTGTGTTTGATCTTGTAAACCCACTTACAACCAAGGCAATGCTCTCATGCAGGCAGATCAACTAATTTTCATGTATTAGTTCTTTCTAAGCCTGAATTTCACTATTCATAGCCTTCTGCCATTCATCCACTTTACTTGTTTGCCTGTAAGTCTTAGGTTCAACACAAGGTGTGATAGCTGCTGTAAAAGAAAAATGAGAGTCAGACAACTGAGTGGTAGCAAAAAAAATCTGATATAGGATATCTAACAAAAGAAAGATTTGCAGAATGTCTTAAAGAAGGAGGCAAAGTAACATCATAAATTTGTAGATGTGCAGGATTAGATTTCACTCTAGTAGATCTCCTCACAATCTCTTCTACTTCATCTTCTTGGTCTTGATTTGTTGTATTATCAAGTGATGTACCAGAAATGGTTGTCTGCACTTAATCAACTAAGGCAGGTGATACATAATCATCTGTAGTATCTGCAGAAACATCACCTGTACTATTTGCAGAAACATTGTCAGTAGATGAACTGTTACCATCAGAATTCTGTATATTAACATGCACATGCACAATATCTTGATTATATCATTCAAATGAGCCTGAGTAATAGGACTAATATTATTTACTTGAAAACCATCAGGAACATTGGTTTGAGAATCTGATAAAAAATCACTATAGTGATTAGATGTTGTAATAGAATTTTCAACAATAGACTGATTTTAAAAAGGAAAAATTCTTTCATAAAAAACCACATCTCTAGATATAATCACTTTCTTGGTTTTCAAATTTAATAACACATAAACTTGTACCCGTAAATGATAGCCCATAAAAATACATTGTTCAGCTCTTGAGCTAAACTTGTCTCTATGAACCTTTGTTATACTGCAGTAACAAATACATCCAAAAGCCTTTAAATGAGAATAATATGCAGGCTTATTGAATAGCAACTTAAAAGGGCTTTTATGATGAAGAATAACAGAAGGAAGTCTGTTTATTATGTGTGATGCAGCCAACACACATTGACTCCAATAAGCAATAGGCATATTAGACTGAAACAATAATTCCCTTGCAACCTATAACAAATGTTGATGTTTTCTCTCTACTACCCCATTCTGCTGAGGTGTATTGTAAGAGCCGCGAATTTGGTACGTATCAGAAATTAATTTAATATTAATATTATTATTTCGAACAGGAGACCGACCTCTGACTTAACACGGGCGAAAATGTTGACTGTTAATATTAGGTCGAATTTAGAAATTAAACGCCGAGCGAAATCGCCAGATAATTACTAACGGATAATAAAAAAATATTTATTTTAATTTTTATACGGCTTTAGTTCTTCTTGAATATCGCCCGGGAATCAATTTCACATTTTTCTGGAATTTATTTACGAGTCGTTTGGAGTCCAGAAGAAGCCATGTGTATATAATGGTAAAAGGACCATAATACCCTTAAATTGCCTTCTTCTTTTCCCCAATTCTCTTCCTTTCTCGTTCAACTCGAGCAGCCCCTCCAATGTCATTTCTTCCGCTCCCAAGTCGGCTCCAAGAAACCGCCACCGCCGCCCCATGGAAATGTCGAATCCGCCCCTTTTATGCATGACAAACGCGTAGCAGAAGAAGAGCAGTAGCGTGGCGGACGGAAGGTGGACCTCGGCCGCATGCCCGCCACCTTTTGAACGGAGACGCAAGCCACGTCGGGGGAAACACCCGACCCCTGCCTATAAATAGGCCATCGTCGTCGTCTTCTCAACCGCACCACACCACACGAAAGAAACCGAGTTGTAGCCTTTGCCCAGCTCAATCTCTTCTCTCTCGCCCCAATTCAATTTCTTTCAGTCACCTCGTCACCGCGCCGCCACCCGCGCCTCCCCGCCGGACTTGTGTCGCCATTCGCGATCGATTTTCGATTAGTGTCCCTCGCTTGCGAGTTAATTAATTTTGGGATGGGAATTTGAGTATTAAGTTTTCGAATGCAGTTTTGCTTGTTTGTTGTGTGAATTGTATTGGTTGTGTGTGGAATGGAAGAGGCTGTTATGAGCAGGTGTTCTTGTTTTCTTCGATATCCCCTTTATTTTGTCGATTTTCTATTTGATAGTGCGTTGTTAGCAGATATTGAAAATGAAAGCTAATTGAAATGTTGTTTATTTGTATTGAGCATTATTCGTTGTAAGGTTTTGTGTTTTGTCTGTTGAATGCATTTAGGAAATATTAATTGATTAACAAAGATGAAACTAGAATGTCATACCCTGTTGGTATTTTGCAGACTGCTTATTGTGGTGTATTAGTTATTGGCTTACTTGCGTGTATTCGATATTCAGGAGACGATTTATACTTGCACTTTTACTTTGATATATTGATGATTATGCCACTAGAAAAGAGCATGAATGAACTGTTTGATGGAATTACAAACTGAAATAGAAAACTGTAGTGTGGTAATTATTGACTCATTTGCGTGTGTTCAATATTGAGCTGACGAATGGTGGGTGTGCACTTTTAATATTGCAATGTAAGGTTCTGTGTGCTGTTTACATTTTGAATAGAGTTAAGACTAGGAGTAACGTACTTCACTTATAAACTCAGGTCCCTATATGAATCTGCACGCGCACAGTAGCTTTAGGTTTTGAATTAATTCCAACCTGAGCATGAAACTAGATACTATGTCGACCTTGAGTATAGTTGGTTAATCTCAAATGCTTCTATGGAAGTAAGTGTGTTAGCGTCTTCGTGTCATAATTGTTGCCACTTAGTTATAATTGCTTTGGGGGGAAATTTACGAGAGTCCTTTAATTATTATTTAGCATCGAAGTTAAGTAGTATTGTCTATTTATCAGAAAATACGAAGTTGCATAACTTGCGAGATATTCAAGGTGAGTGATTACTGGCTTTCGGCATCAGGCCCTAGAAAAAGTTAAAATGTTACCTTTCATCGCCTTAAAATTCCAGCATCTATTTATGCTTACTTATCTATCTGCTTAATACTACTTCGACTATGCAACGATACCCTGACTAACCCGACACGATTACTAATTGCGAGTATTTGATTAGCATTGAATCTGTCCGAACTGAATTCTGATTGTAGCTTGATTCTGACTTGATATTCTGCTATCCCGGTTATCTTGTGATATCGCATCCTGATTGTGTCCTGTTATTCCACATGAACTGCATTGCACGAAAATGATTTTGAAAGCAACCACACACTGTTTGTTTTTCTGAAAATTGGGAAACCGTCCTGGTCGACACTATCGACATACTTGTTATTGATGCTGGGTTATGCAACCTGCAGCGCTATTTTTCGGGCTCCTATTTACGTGTTGGACTATTTAAACGTTTCTATTTATGTGTTGTGGTGGGTCGCTGCCCATCATTTATGCAACTCCCTGGAGATCGCTACTCCCTTGTTATTTGACCAATACCTGATCAGTTTGGTTTAGCCCAAGACAGTTACTGTTTAGTACTGTAAATCTGGCACCTTTCATGTGCTATGATCGTGAGTGCGTGTTTACAGTTTCCCCTAATTTTTTTAAAAAGTGCTTGATCATCGTGTTCTGGTGGTTTGCTATACCGTTGTGTTCATACTCATGTTCATACATGCTTGATTATCCTCACTGAGTCTTATGACTGACACTCTTCTTGTTTTAATAATGCTTTTCCCAGGACAAGAGCACGAAGAAAGGTCAGGGTAGATAGGCTGACAGACTAATTGTAGACATTGTACTCCGCTGCTACTCGTTAGACGTGTGTATTTACTATTAAATTATAACTTATATTTGGGGTCTGTAATAACTACTATTTTGATATATCGTTGTATTTGGAAGTTCGGCATATTCATTGACGTCCGGACCATACCGTGGCCTTACATAGTGGTATCAGAGCCCGGTTCGGACCAATAGGACTGTGACGTACTTACAAATACCAACTCCTATAATATTTTCAAAAATAGGGAGAGAGACACATAATTATGCACTATTATTATCTATATTTACTGACTTCGACAGTTGGATGACAACGGAAGCCGTGATTGGGAAAACGAGAGGAATTACGTACAGTCTTGGATCGATGAAGCCCATGCCGGGTGAATGCTCACCCGGCAAGTGACAGAACGTCTGGAGGCCGAGCGAAGGGCCCGAGCTTGCAATCGTGAGCGCCTTCATGTTGTGGAACATAGGATGAATTCCATCCAGAACGATGTGGGACATGTGCGGACCGAGTTGTCCAAAATCGAGCGTGCCTTTGACGATACACCACCACCTCCAGTGATAGAGCAGCTTCCACATCCGGCTCCATCTGCGACCGTTGGTGGAGGAAAGCATTTTGCCGGACCGAGCGGTACGGCTACCGTTGCCCGTAGTTACCGGATGACGGCTCGCAAGTCCGTGTACCCGTACCACCATTCGCTCCATCGTCTCTTGGCTCCCGGAGACGCATCTTCCGAGGAAGAAGAGCCATATGAGGACCCAAGGCCGGGTGGATACCTCTCTGACGAGAACGAGTCTGCTCGTCGTTGGTAGAGGAGAGTTAAGGTTTGGAGGACCCTGTGTGTATCGGTAGTCTTAGTTTTGATCTAGGACTATGTGTTGTAGGAATGTTATTTACTTACCTGTTATGTTATTTTCTTACCTGTTTAATCGTGAAAGAACTGGTCAGCCCGATCAGGAGTCTTTCAAGTTTTTCTTTTCTAAAGAGAAAGTTGCTTTAGGTATTAATTACGATTTTAACCTATTTACTTACGGTACTATGACTTACCCGAATCCTAGCTAAAGAAAGTAATCAGCCCTAAGTAAGACCTTCTGGGGAGAAAGTCGGGTTATGTGGGGAATGTTCTGTAGAATTTGAGTATTGTTAAGGAATTGCCTAATTATTATCCCACATGCTATCGTATCTGCAATTGGCCGTTAACGCCCTCTCCACATTTCAGACAACCAAGATGTCTGAATCCAACAGTTCACAACAGGAAGCCCAGGGTGACGAATTTAATTCACCACCGCTACCTTCACCTAATAGGGAAGTACCCCCTCAGGCTCCCGGTGACCCTGTGTGATATCGCATCCTGATTGTGTCTTGTTATTCCACATGAACTGCATTGCACGAAGATGATTTTGAAAGCAACCACACACTGTTTGTTTTTCTGAAAATTGGGAAACCGTCCTGTTCGACACTGTTGACATACTTGTTATTGATGTTGGGTTATGCAACCTGCAGTGCTATTTTTCGAGCTCCTGTTTACGTGTTGGACTATTGAAACGTTTCTATTTATGTGTTGGGTGGGTCGTTGCCCATCATTTATGCAACTCCCTGGAGATCGCTACTCCCCTTGTTATTTGACCAATACCTTATCAGTTTGGTCTAGCCCAAGACAGTTACTGTTTAGTACTGTAAATCTGGCACCTTTCATGTGATATGATCATGAGTGCGTGTTTACGGTTTCCCCTAATTTTTTTAAAAAGTGCTTGATCAGCGTGTTCTGGTAGTTTGCTATACCGTTGTGTTCATACTCATGTTCATGCATGTTTGATTACCCTCACTGAGTCTTATGACTGACACTCTTCTTATTTTAATAATGCTTTTCCCAGGACAAGAGCACGAAGAAAGGTCAGGGTAGATAGGCTGACAGACTAATTGTAGACACTGTACTCCGCTGCTACTCGTTAGACGTGTGTATTTATTATTGAATTATAACTTATATTTGGGGTCTGTAATAACTACTATTTTGACATATTGTTGTATTTGGAAGTTCAGCATATTCCTCGACGTCCGGACCAGACCGGGGCCTTACATGTATAAATTCATGAAGTTTGATGCACAATACCAAGCTCAGCATAAAACTTCTTCATGATAAACTCAACTCCATTGTCTGTTCTGAAACACTTAATTTTAGCATTGTATTGTGTAGACACCATGGCATGAAAATGTTTCATATGTGACTGGACTTCAGACTTAGCCTTCATTAGATAAATCCATGTTACCCTGGAATAATCATCAACAATGGTCAAGAAATATTTATGTCCTTGATAACTAGGAATTGCATAAGGACCCAAGATATCACAATGCACTAAAAATCAAAACAATTATCAGAAACATAAGTACTAACAGGAAATTTACTTCTCTTATTTTTGCAAAATGACATATAGTACAATGAAAATCAAGTTTACAAAGTTTTAAACTGGGATTCATTAAAATACATTTGAAAGAAACATGTCCAAGCCTAGAATGCCAAAGTTTTACATCAGAATTAGAATTTGCAGCACAAACTGCAGATTTGAAAGAAGAATTCCGAATTACATCAGGAAAACTTGGTACCATTTGATTTACAAAAGTAGAATTTGCAGAGTTTGAGTCATTCTCAGACACATATAAGCTTGCAGAACTGGAATAGCTGAAATTGACACATCCAAACAAATTATTTGCAAAACACATACTTGTTTGCTGCTTGTATAAACCAAAACAAATTATTTGCAACTTGCAAGAACACAACCAAATAGCCAATACATTGAAATATTGAATCACGGAATCAATCAATACGGAGATTCAGAGAAACTTACATTGCAAGAAGATTCAAAATCTGTGTTTTAGAGCTGGAGATTCATAATCGAATTGGCCGAATCGAATTGAGGACTGAGGAGTGAGGAGGCGAGGAGCTGTGCGCGACTCCGCGGTGTGTCTGTGCGTCGTCGACCGTCGAATTGAGGAGGCGAGCCGGAAGTGGTGGCTGATGGGTGGTGACTGGTGACTGATGGGTGGGTGGTCGACGGGTTGTGCCGTGGTGGTCGATGGGTGGGTCAGGGTGGTCGACGGAGTCACGGAGGCGATTACCTACGGCTCACGGCTCACGGTGAAATCGGGAGATGACGAGATGTAAATGGGCTGTACTAGGTATATGATTGGGTTTTGTACAAAACCTCGGTCCTAGTCAGTCCGACACGCAGTTTTCCGGTATTTGGCCCGGACCGGACTGAGGACCGAGAAATGCAAAATATGAATAATGAGGACCGGACCTAGTCGGTTTAGGGCCGACCCGAGGCCCGATTTTTCAATCTGGTTAGGACCGGTATTTCGGTCCGGTTCCGTTTCTGCTCACCCTAGATAGAGTCACAGCTGATCATACGGTTATCTATAAGGCCTTGCAAAGGTTTTAATTGGCTACATTTATCTTCTCGTTGGTTAGTGTATAGATATATCGGCACAATGTATGGTGTTTGAGGTTGATGCTCTATATGGCTATATCTGTATGAGATTGCATATGTTGCTAACAGAGTCAAACAACAGTTTGTTTTTCAATTCGTATTATTTTCTTTCCAATATACTGATGCTAATTATTATTACATGGTATTGAACCAGATATTGAGAACGTGCTATTTGTGCTGTTAAGATGGAGCCAGAAACAATTGGTATTGACAAGATCAGACCAAACATTGGAGACTGGGTTGCGAACATGTCTAAAGGAGCGGATGAAATTCCAGAGATGAATCAACACATGGAACATCTTAACATTTCCGAACCTGATGATGATGATGACAAACGTCAGGAAATTCAAAATACATTTGCAAGCGGTACACTAAAAAACATCATTCGGCGATATCAAAACGCAGTGGCCAAGGCACAAGCACATGGAAGACCAATAGTGTACAGGAGGACACGAGATGGAACAGTCAAATCAGGGACACGAAGGTGCAAATTGGGACATAACGGAGACGAATATAAACCAAACAACAACAACCAATGCATCTACGGTGTACTAAATAAGGTCGTTGCTCATTCGTGCTATGAATGTACAACTTTGACAGAAAAGACGTGCAACAACTATGGGGAGGTTCCTCTCGAGAAGGCGTTATTCCATTCACGAACGAGTGACATGCATAGTTTATCAAATACTTTGCACTCAATTTTACTTTGCACTCAATTATAATTCATTAGTTTTATTTGGTGAGATGAATATGTAGAAAGTCTGAGTGAAATGTATGATATGAAAATGTTTGTAAACTATATAATATATGTTTTTAAAGTGTATGTGTAAATTTATATATGTATTATATGAATTTATATAAACTTGTTTCATTAGATCTTACGTCTACGCAGATTCTATGTAATTCGTGAATTGTAAGTGGATCACAAATTGCTTTAAGTTTCATGATTAATTAATGAGTTAACTGAAGTCTTATTACTTAACTCAGGTCTTCTGAATAGATTCAATTCCTCCTTATTAACTCAAGTGAACATAATTGATATCTAGCTACATGGAATCATCTGTCATCGCTTCCAATGGACAATTCAAAAATGAATATTACATCAACTTGTAATTAAAGATTAAATATGGTATTAAGTAAATAGTCAACATTACTACTTACTATCATTGAGATTTGTTCACAAATATCTGATACTACGCCTACCTACACAGATATAGAAAAAAAATTGAAGAATATTAAGGTGATCTAGATTTTGGGGTAATTTGATAAATGAATATGAACATCGATTGGATAATGAATATAATATATAAAACTGAAAAAATAAAATGAAATGGACTTTATAAAATTAAACATGACCATTACTCCTTTCATTTCAACTTGATGGAAAAGTATTTCATTCATTTATGAACATATGAAATTGTTTCACTTTTGTGGGATGTCTAAAACGGAAAATTATTTCACTTCTAACAGGACGGAGGGAGTAATAATTATGTTTTATTTTATCTATTTAAGTTATCTACAACTTTATAATATATACAAAAGAACCATTCATGATGCACAACACTATGTTTATAATCATTCTTCAATTCTAGTTTGATATAAATCTTATCAGTTTTAATTTACTTGGGCTTTCATTACTTGCATATTGGGCTAGCAATAGTGGTACGTGGGGTGGGTTTTGTCCTATGCCTCGATAGGAACGTTGCCACTTTAAGAGGGCCTTGGGAGACCCTTTAGCCCATGGGCTACGCGGCATTTGTTAGAAAATATAAAGTGCCTGAATTCAACTCAAGTAGTATTCTACTATTTCCAATTGAAGATCAATTTTATTACAGTACCATGTACATTTGTCTATCCACAAGTTCTAAGCAATACAGTTTAAATTAATTGATAGCAAAGTCGCATCACCATGTAGCTAGGCAATTTCCTATATTATTGAAGCAATTTTCTTGTCATCAACCGACCAAAATCACAATTTACGCACGCCACAGGATAAATTTTATACTCTATAGATTATAGGATATTTATTTATCACCTGCATAAAAATTTAAAGAAGTGAGCAACAAGGACAAAATTATGTACTTCAATAATTACCAATTGATAACATTAAATACCTTTATTGTCAAACTTTTTACTGCAGTAGGAGAGAAAGACAATGAGTAGAATTACACCAGCAACAATACCAATAATTTCCGCTAGAGTTTTGTCCGTGTCATTAGTCCTATTCCCATCCCCATCCCCATTTCCATGTCCATTTCCATTTCCTGCACATAATTTTAAGCCTCATCTTTTAGTATCACTTAAAAAGAATGAAATATCATAGTCATGTAATGTAAAATTAGTTGCATCATTAAAGAATAAGGGACTGATTAATATAGAATTTAAGTAGATTTTTTTCAATTGAAAATGAATTTTTTTGTACAAAATATTCGATTTTAATGGGAAGATGACCACTCTAGCGATATAACAAACAAGGCCTTAATATTCCCCAAGTATCTAAGAGTCACAATTTGAGGAAAAGATTGTCTATACACATTTAGAAATAGAGAAATTCTCACGACACAAAAGAATGCTTTTAGTTAATCTGATATTTACGGGTGATCTTTAGGTGGGACGGAGCCTTTCGTCGTTTATCTACAAATTCACAAATAGAGCGTAACTTATTATTGATTATTATCAATCTATCTCTGAGACCTTCGACTCAAATTGCCCTCCAACTTAGAAAGTGGCCGTGTCAAGGAGTGGTTAATTAATTGAACAAAGTACAACTCAGATCGGAGCATGTTAAAAAAGCGCAGAAGACAACCTAAACCATTAGTCCATTACCTACTACTATTTTGTTTAAAGCCCATTGAGATTATGACAAATATCACCTGCGTCAGTGGTTATCTTCTAGATTGTTCTTAACTGTCGAACATATTAATTAAGATTATTAATTATGTAACAACTAAATGCGTATGGGATATTAGATAATCATATTGATCAATAATTAAATGCCTTAAGTTTATCTAAACGTTCCTTATAGTCTCAATTTGAGTTGATTTTTAAAAGTCTACTTTGTGTGGTCTTGGTCAGTTCCGAAATACACTTCTAATAATTCACTACTGTCACAATCTAGCTAAGAGTATTTGTAATTTTACTTTAACAAATGAATACTGCCGATCACTAAAAGATAATGAAATTATATATGTTGAGTGAGATAAGCGTGCAAAATTGATTAACTAGCTGTCTCTTAGAAAATGACCCTGTTTAACCTTTCAATGGAGGGGTTTCCAAACAAGTATACTACAATTGTTAGAGTGGACCAAAACTACATCTACTACATCATTAGTGGACTACTTTTGAACAAAGGCATGTTATAAATAGAGGTACACTATAAATAGAGATAGACTGAAAAACTAAAATTTCCCTTTCAGCATGCATTTAGGCAGTCCCTCTTATCTTTCTATTTACTTTAAATATCAACAAATTATAGTCAAATACTAAAGGAGTATTATAATTTTAATGAAATTGTGGTATATAAGTGCGTCATAAATGAAACATGAGGGGACTTACTCGGACGATCGGTGGAGTATCCTCGTGTTGTATATCGTGCGTAACACTTGCCCAAAAATATGTCACCCCAACTTGATGTGACACACTCGCTTCGCAACCTTTGTATGGCGTCTGACAAACAATCTTGACATTCACTGGCACTCAAATCCCTCACACACTGTGCCATGCCCTGCACTCTCCCGGTTCCAGTAACCCTAAAATACGGCCCACCACTAGCCAAATAGGCTAGTACAGAATTCCTTGTGACCAAAAAATCCGAATTGTCACCCCCAACCTCGGGTCCACACTTATCTGACACTAAGTTCTTTTCCTCAACACCAAAAAAGGACACATTATCATACCTCATGTAACACCCTTCTAATTGCAATTCTCCACCTTTCGTCCCAACACAATAGCTACCGAGTTGGTTGGCTGCGTTGGTGATACATCCCTGACAGTCGGTGTTTGAAAGATCGCCACGACATTGGAAGAGTGCGTAGATGGTACTGTGCTGGTTGGCAATTGGGAGCGAATAGTTGTTGAAGTTGGAGAAAGTCGCGGAGTTGACTAGTGCCACGAGGACTGTGTTGATGGTTGACTGATACTGGGATGTCGGATTGTACGTGATCGGGGAGCAACCGGCGTAAACAAAGGAATCAATAGCAGAGTTTGAAGGGTTTGGAGCAAGAATTAGGATGAAAAATGTTAGAGGGAGGAAGAATGAAGAGGGGAGAGCTTTAGCATGCATGTTTTCCATTTTGATTAAGAGAGAAAAATGATAGAAGTTGAATATAGAGAAATAAGTGGCTAGCTAAGATAAGTGATAAAATGGTTTGTTGAGAGTAGTTATAGGGAAATTGATGTGAGCTTGACTACAAATGCTTAGAGTATTGAGTTTAGTTTGGTATAAGTGATGATTATTATTGAAGTAGGGGCCATCAAGTAGAAGAAGGTTTAATAGATCAATTAACTAGTATGTGGTTGGTTTATTAGTTGGTTAATTATGACAAGCAATGGAATAGTAATAAACATTATATACATGCACTGAAATGATATATAATAATACGTACGTACTTAGAGAATAATTAATAATACATGTACCCAAATTATTAATTTTGTCGACTAAGAAGTTTTGGTATTTTCGTGTGTGCTTCATGATTAGTTGCTTTTTCCAGAATGCTAATTTGTCTTGTGACGATAATTTTTTTCCTTTTTCTTAACTTATTCTTCCATCAGTTAGATTATACATGAACATATCTGAAATTCATTGTTGTGCTCGTCTCATATATAT
>JAYMSP010006176.1:0-12140 GCA_036897095.1 Plantago elongata | reverse complement strand
ATGGAAAACCACTATATGATCGTTGCATTCAATCACTTATGCAAAAAGTTGTTGCATTGTGCAGAGAGGCCCGGGCTCGTTATGATATTCACCCTTGAGTGCAAACCTGCCTATAACTGAAAGACTCCAAATGATGATCACATGAATATTAATTTCGACGCCTCCATTAGTCATGAATATATACAAATTAGTATTTACCTTATTCTGATGCAAGTGATTGGGTAGAATTTTAGACTTATTAAGTACTATGTTACTTGCTCTCAACCGTCGATTGCCTTGGAGTGGTGGCTCACAATTGTCATGGTGGTGTCTTGTATTGGAGTCGCAGAGGAGTACGATGTGCAAACTGCTTGTTTCATGGTTATCGAGGAAGGTTCAAGTAGAGGGAGATTGCGTCTCAGTAATCCGGAATGTACAGATGATTGATCCTTGCCTAGCTGCTACCAGAGATTATATCCATGCCATTCGAGACTTCATTCCATCTTTTGATGTTTTTTCTTTTCATTTTGTTCCAAGTATTAGGAATACTCTAGCACATTTGCTTGCACGCAATTTTACTGATGATTCTGATGGGGGACAATGGGACATATCCTTCTTTATAGCATTGATGTAATTTGCTTAGTTTTAATACAGAAGTTACTTATCAAAATAAAAAATAAAAAAAACTATTAATTTGCTTGCACTTGTGACGGTAATTTGAACTTCAACTTCTATAATCCACTATGCATGTGGATGGCTTCACTAGCTACTTTCCCTTCCCTGCTTTCTTAGTGGTAAGGTGACTTGGAGAAATTGCAATTAGCCTTGGTAATCAATATTCATGAGCCAAAAAACATAATCTTTTATCGAGCCGAGACTAACTTGAAGTTATTAGTCTTGTCTAAGAAAGATGAACGTTTGTAAGCCTTGATTTTAATAGGGTTTCAGGAGCATATGGAATAAAAGAGAACATAAGCAGCATGAATGATATGCAGAAATTGGCTGGAAGCGCTATCAACAGGCAGTGGCAAGGGCAAGAGCTTTTCAAAGGCCAACAACAAACAAAGAAGTCGGTCTATTGGATACTTCCAAACAAGAAGACATGATCATGGAAGATCAGGGAGAACTATATGCAGGAACGGGGAAAGCTCATTGCTTTTGAAATGTGCTTAAGAACGTGACAACACATTCTTATTATGAGTGTTTGCAAACTTTGATTACAGTGAAATGCAAAGTATGTGGGGAGGTTCCATCAAAAGGGTGTCGATACACCCGTGACTGACTTGCCAAGCATCCGTCGATATATATTGATTTGAATGTAGTTCATAGGTTCTGAGTCTATATAGTTACAAACTACTAGTAGTACTCTATAGAGTTGTTTCGGGAAATAATACAATTGTACTCATTGGTATATATTAGATATATTATTGATTTATTGGATGTTATGTTATAGGCTTAGTGTACGTTATATATGATGGAGAAATGTAAATGGTAATACAAACCAGAAGACCAATGTAAAGGTCGGGAATTTTTCATGATAGAATAGTTTAGGATGTCCGGTTCTAATGTATCTGCATGTCACTCTGAATTAAATTTGTAACGAATATATGCTCATGTAAATTATTTTCAACAACTCAAAAGCAACGACCCATGAAACATAGTGTACAAATATCCATTCTGGACAACACCATAAATTATGCATTTCATCATGCAAACTTAAATAATGGGCACCGCGCTTAGCGCGGTGCTTTAACTCTAGTATTTCTATATAAGCATAGGTTTTTATTATTTCTTGTACATACTCTCTTACTCTGATTATTATTAATCTTCTATCAATATAGATTTCTCTCAATTTCTATATTGTAACATGGTATCAGAGCCATATCATCCTCCTTGAATTGTTCTATGCAATATACTCCTACGTTGTTCTATGCAACATTCCATCCTAATTCTTTTTTTTTCCTTACTTCCGCTATATGTATTTTTTCTTTACCAAAATTGGCTTGATGTTCTATCCTGGAATCTGGTCTCACCATTGATCTTGAACAGCTTTGATCCCTATTTGTATACTCTAGGCTTACTACTTCTATTTAATGATTTCTTCGTCTTGCACTGCTCTGGTCCTCTTTTTGATTGATCCGGGCCTTTCTCTATATGGTTAGTTATGATTTACCTCTCTGCCTGCTGGCTTATCTCTTTGAGATCATATGTTGATCTCCTCTATCTCCGCCTGCTCTGGGTATTACTCTATGTGACGATACGTTGGTCTCCTCTATTTCCATTTCTGCTTGCTCTGGGTGGATCTCTATCTATGCCTGCTCTGGGTGTCTATATTTCTGTCTGCTCTGGATGGATCTCTGTCATGTCTGCTCTGGGCTGCTATACTATTGTTATGGATCTTCTTTTCCCTCCGTTTTCTATTCAAGATGAACATTTGTGATATCCATGTTCCTCTTGAGGGGTGGGTGTCAAGATATATAACAAAACTCGACTTCAACTTGAAGAAGAACTCATCTCCTAGTCTAATTATTTATCATATTATGTTTTGTATTAGACTTTTTCTAGTATATAGTTTTCGTTTTCTAGTTGGGTTAGGCTAGCTAGTTTATATTTCTTATAAGTCTATGTTGTTTATTATTTCTTGTACATACTTTCTTACTCTGATTATTATTAATCTTTTATCAATATAGATTTCTCTCAATTTCTATATATTTCTATATTGTAACAATTGTAGACATAGGGTGGAGGGGTGTTGCTACTAGTGAGATCGGAATCATATTCATAATTAGTCCTTAAATTTTTTGCCACTTGTCGAATTGGAAATATAAAGTGGAGGGTTGTTACTAGCCTAGTTTAGTTGGATTGGACTTTTGATTGCTGTGAGCTTATGGTCTCGACGGTTTTGATTGACCCATGATCTTATCTTGATTAAATTGATTGGTCAAATATGAAAATAGGGAGTATGTCAATATTTTTTTACTGGTGTACCTTAGAATTGATGATGGATCTTATCAAAATATGAAACTGGACACGTTTTGTTTTGGTCTAATGGGATTAAGCGTGTCATGACAAAATTTAATATCAAATCTTAGTTAAAAAGATCACAGTCGTTGGTCCAACACAAGATTTACTGCAGCATGTTTGTTTGAAATCTTCACACTTTGAATTAGAGTACTATATAATTAAAGCTAAAATATTTTAATTAAGTGGTTAGTTTAGAATTGAACTTGAATGCCAAATGAATAATTGCCTGCAACTGGAACGAACCATATGTTTGTTATTGATTTACTCCATCTAACACACATACCTGCAATTTTTTCATTAATAAATCTGAACTACCATGACCAGTTGACATTAATTATCATCGCTTGTGCTCTTATTGTAACATTTCGACTCTGCAAGTATATGTTGACTCACTATCACATTGATGAATGAATCTTAGATCATGTAAATTGTTTTTTAATCCACTAAATAATAAAATGACAAATTGAAAGAGACTCTTATATTATTAGTTATTACACTATGATTCAAAAATAAAGAAACCAATCTACATAGACCACCCACGGTGGTGGCATCAAATAGGCTGTGGGAGGTGCGGCTGTGGAGGAACTAATTGCGTGCTGCGATCGCCCGTCATCCACTGTGATGACAGTCGCGACTCTTCTTTATTTTAAAAAAAATTAGATTAGAAGAACTTGAAAATTAATAAAATATGTCATATTTTAAATAAACGATCGTTATAAGTTTCATCATGCACACATAGTCGAGTAAGGCTCAATTATGTATGAAAAATGGTGTTTTGAAGGCACCATAAATCACCGCACATAGTCGAAGAGTGACTACGTATGCTGATATGTAACGGATCACGATTGATTATTGATTAAGTCAATATATATAATTAATTTGCTTCAAGAAGGCTCTGTGATCTCTTTAACTGAAATTTAATGAACTGAACTGAATTTAATTGAATTTAACTTAATTGAACCGAATTGAATTGAATTGAACTGAATTGAACTGATATAAATTATAACTAGGTCGAGTTGAACTAAATTAAATTTAATTGAAAACTTAACTTTAAATTGAGAATAATATAGTCGAACTTTTTTATATTTCTTTTTCCTTTTCACCTGTAGTATAATAAAATTTTGGTTTGTTAAAAAAACTTTCGAACTCCAAAATTAAACATTCAACACTAATATATTTTCATGTAACTATCAAGACTTAATTTACATGTTTTAAAAAATGTTAAGACCCCAAGAGAAGAAGTGGCAATCATTATCGAACATGGGTGCCATCTCATAGTTGACACTTCAACCACACAAAATTCAACCACCTAATGGTTTCATCCTATAAATACCATCACATAACATTAACTACTAGTTGTAGCAAACTTCATGACTTAAAACTATAGAAATGCTCCTCCAAATGAAGCTCTACTATGGTTTCACAACTCTCATTCTAACATTCCTCATCACTCGAACAACCGAGGGAGCTGCACTACCAAGCTATGCAAAACAGTTCTTGAGCTCACAAAATGCCGCTCGAGCCTCACTAAGGCTTCCGCCCTTAGTATGGGATGCAAAACTTGCCAAATACGCCTTGTGGTACGCAAACCAAAGGAAGAATGACTGCGAGTTAGAGCACTCGAACGGACCCTATGGAGAAAACATATTTTGGGGGAGCGGTAACGGGTGGACCCCGGCACAAGCAGCCTACGCGTGGGTGTCGGAGAGGCGAGTGTACAACTATTGGTCCAATTCATGTGCATATGGGCAAGATTGTGGGCATTATACACAAATTGTGTGGAAAGGAACAAGGAGATGTGGATGTGCTAGAGTTGTTTGCAAGGGTGGTTTGGGTGTGTTCATGATTTGCAACTATGATCCACCAGGGAACTACATTGGAGAGAGGCCTTATTGAAGGTTTTGGTACGTTTTGGAGGGAATTAAGGAGTTATTAAGACCTTTTTGTCAGGTCCATTATAATATTTATATACTACTAATTAATATTACTACTATTACTACAAGAATACAAGTGTAATTAAGTTCAATTTTTGGAAGTATATGAAGTTATGAACATGCTGTGGCAGAGTATGCAATGCTTCTGATTGGCAGTTTGAAATGAAGAGGTCTCATTGGTGTATTATACAATAAAACAATTTTTCTGGCACTCTCTTGGATACTTTGGAGTAAGCCTTCGACCCTCTGTCTCCACCTTCCAACTGATATACCACTGAACTTCGTTATTTTTGATTTTATGTATTTAAATGGAACTTCATTATTATATAAAATATAATTAAATAAAGATGAACTCAATCTAATAAATCTGAACTGAACATGAAACTTTTGTTTCATTCGGCTCCTTTATGGAACTTTATGGAAATGGAGAACAAAGTGAACTATTAATAACCCTTACTAGTTTACTTTTCACCATAGCGATGTCCGAAATCATGATAATAAGATATTAATTTATTTGTGATAGTTTCAACACTTCAACCAATTTCTTACATTCTTGGAAGTCTTCATAATCTTTAATCTTCTGCCCAAAATTTTCTCCCTTCAGCGGTCTTTATGTGTCCATGAGACCTTCCTTAGATTTACATATGCACAAGCTAATCTGTATTGGATCCACTATATAAATCCAATTAAAAACTTTCAAATTTAAGGTAATTTGAGTATTAATATAAATAACTAAATTCTACAACCCTCTACAAATTCGAGATTTTATATGATGTTGGAATTTTACGAGTTCCAGTTCAGCCAGCTCTAATGGAAGTGGCTAGTTCGTCTAGAGTCCCAATATCCATAGAGTATCTGTCTATTTACTTCTATTATTCTTATATAATGCATTAGTATCTTTTGAAAATATTCTTAGAGCAGGAGATCTAGAGTAATCGGGAAAATTTTAAATTCTCTCCAAATGATAAGGCAGGTAGATTTCCTAATTCTTTCAGCATATCTATTTCAGTATTTTATTACATTTAAAACTTTTGACTACCTGTAATACTCTAACAAGTATAAATATGACCCTAGGGCTTAATTCTAATTATACAAATATAAATGAAATAAATACTTGCATCACTCCGATCGCGTTGGGTGCACCGGCTAGGTCAAATTTTATCCACGAACCTACTCTTTAATGGGTGAATCCGCTCCTATGAGCAACCAATCTGTCGCCCTACGACAAAATTACTAATTTGTCCAACAAATTAGAGTTCGGAAAAACAACATCCCATCCCATCGGAATAGTTTGGCGCTGTATGCACATATAGGCAAAAACTTGTTATGGTGACCTAGATTTGTATGTAGTATATTCATTGTTAACTGCATTTCTAGCCTCAAAAGTCTGAGCACTTTTATGATTGCGATGAACTTATGATGGCGCCTACATGGCTACATGTGATATATTGAATTGTACATATCATGTTTTGCTGAGACGCTCCTCAATTTGCGCCTCGTACTCGTACATCAATGTTAATGTCGTCTAGATTAGGTTTAAATCTGGAAAACAGCTAGCTGGACTTGTATCCTTGTCTCATGCTTCTACTATATAATTATGCATCAAATGAAAACGTTTTGTGTTGGTTAAATTAGTCAAACTATACCATCTGGAAAACGTATCATTGTACTTAGTTATTTGTTCTTGTTATTTAAAACTAATTCGTGATTAAAGTCGAATACAGTTGACCGGTAAAGATTAAAATTGAACGTTTTAAAAAAACGAAGGAAGTACTATTGTTTAATTCATGAATACGGGTAAGTAATGTGAGCACAAATACTTGGAGAAAATGTTCGTGAATAAGACTATGTTATTTTCAACTTAAAATCAATTAAATTAAGTTCATTTTAGTTAAATTCAGTTCAGTTTCATTTAGTTCAATTCATGTCAGCTCTGCTTAGTTATAATTTATACTACATTTTAGTTCAAATCAGTTCAGTTCAATATATTACAGTTGAAGAAAACAGAGCCTGAAATTCTGTCTTCGTCAACTTACAACCCATTCAATTCAGTTCAATTCCATTTATTTCAGTTCAGTAAATTTCAGTTAAGCAGAATAGAGCCTAAATACAACAATGAGTGATTTTAAGGTAAATAAATAAAGTTAAACTGAAAGAATTTTTTTTTTGAATAAAAGAGTCCCGCTTAGGTACTGGCTCGATACTCTACCCATTTAGGTACCGGATTTTTCTCTACTTGTTTTCAGCCCTATGCACTGACTCGTTACTGTAACTAAAATTTCTAACAAGTGCAGAGTAGTATCGACAAATTTCAATAATGGGGCTGAGTGTTGGGCTCAAATAAGTGCTTTTTGGAACTTAGGAAGCAATGGGCAATTGGGCTATGGATCCCCCCCCCAATGTCCACAATACCAAAACCATGTCAAGTTGAGTGTCTTAATTAACATTTTGGACGGTAGCTAGATAGGCTGCTCGTGCTCGTGCTGGTGGTTGCTCGTGTCTCAATTAAAATGTTGGGTGCTATGCTATGTACAACTATTTCAGGGAGCTGTAACTGTAATTAATGGTTCGTTTTCCTATTAAGTTTGTGGTCAAATGTTCAATTTATACTTTGCACTGCACCAAGAAGTTTCAAACACGTAGGTTTTGAATCGGTCGTGTTGAGAAGGGGTTGTAAATTTACTTGGAAATGGACGGTTGTTGAGAAGGGTTTGTGAATCGGTTGTTGAGATCTTTTGGACATGTGAAAATGGAATACGGTGAAAAACACTAAAATAAGGTTTGGTATCTCGATTTACGCGTTAATCGAATCTGAATAACACACCTGATAAGGTGTAAATTAACTCACTTGTATTTTGATTTATAACATTAGTAATTTATTCAAAAATATATACACCTCTAATTAGCTTGTTATAATAAATTCCGTATTAATCACATTTAACAACTTACCAAACGCTTCACCTCCAATTAATAGATCGGGAGTTTGAATCACCCTTTAACCGTTTAAAAAAATTATTAATAAAAACATATACGTCTCTAAATAGCCTGTTAAAATAAATTCAGTATCAAGCACATTTAAAAACTTACCAAATTGAGTGGAAATATGAGAGTCCTAGCTTAAGTTCACTAACATGAGACTTTTTCAAAGAGATTTTGCCTACCCGAATTACATGGTAAAAGACCGTCCAAATTACATGTGCCAAAGGATTAGCCTCACATTTTGAGCAAGCAACAACTACTTCCCTTTCTTTCAACAATGTTTCAAGCCTTAACAACCAAATTGAATGTTCACTATCCTCGTGCCAACCCCCACAACATGAATCCTATAACAAACACTCATTTTCTTCTTGTCCTTCAAGGCATTTAACCAGCAGAGTTACAACTTCTCTATTTCACTCAGAAGCCGAATTCTTGATCATTCACTAACACAAACATGGTCTCCAACCTCCACATAGCAGTCCTAGCGTTCCCGTTCGGCACACATGCAGCGCCACTACTCACTCTAGTCCGCAGGCTAGCTGCCTCCGCACAAGGCGTAAAATTCTCCTTCATCAATTCTGCGGTCTCAAACAACACGATAAACGCTGAACGTGTCTCGAAACAATATGATAACGTCAAGATTTACGACGTGTGGGATGGCACTCCGGAAGGTTTCTCGGGGACTCATTTTGAGGAGGTTGAATTGTTCTTCAAAGCGTCACCGGATAATTTTGTGAAGGCGATCGGCAAGGTGGAATCAGAGACTGGTCTGAAGATCACTTGCTTCTTAACAGATGCGTTCTTGTGGTTCGCTAGTGATCTGGCCGAGGAAAAGGGCGTACCATGGGTGCCATTCTGGACTGCCGGTTCTTGTTCAATATCCGCACATTTTTACACTGATGCCATTCAAAACCATGTCGATTCAACAGGCAAGTTTAGTTCTACATTTTCGATAGATTTGTTATGTTAATTCATGTCTCAAATCTTAATAAATATGTCATAGTGTCATACAGTTTTACCAATTAAAATGAGTTCAATTATGCAATAGGTAACGTAGGAACGGAAGAGAAAAACCTGTCTTTTATTCCAGGACTATCCAAGCTGCAGCTAGATGATCTACCTCATGAAGTTTTTGTGAAAAAACATCCCACATCACTGGCAAGAACAATCTACAACATGGTGCAAAAGCTCCCAAAATCGACTGCTGTCGTATTGAACTCATTTGAGGAGATTGACCCTGACATCACAGGTGACCTGAAATCGAAGTTAAAGCATTTTCTCAACATTGGCCCTTCAATTCTTTACACACAGGTTCCAACAAAACCGGATGATGAGTACAGGTGCCTACCCTGGCTAGAGAAACAGAACAGTTCTAAATCTGTAATTTACATTAGTTTTGGAACAGTAGCTTCCCCACCCCCAAACGAAATCGCAGCATTGGCTGAGGCCCTGGAAGCCTTTCAATTCCCTTTCCTTTGGACGATGAAGGATCACGTGAAGAAGTCCCTCCCGGAAGGGTTCCTGGAACGCACGAGTGAGTATGGGAAGATCGTCCCATGGGCCCCTCAGATACAGGTCTGATCTGATGTCATATTAAATTAACGCATGGCTCGTAAATGAAAAGCCCATTTTGTTAAAGAGTTTTTATTGTTATGCATACAGGTGCTTCAACATTGTTCAGTGGGACTATTTATCACGCATTGTGGGTGGAACTCAATCCTGGAGAGTATTTCAGGAGGCGTACCACTGATGTGCAGGCCGTTTTTCGGGGATCAGAAGCTGAACGGGAGAATGGTGGAGGATAGCTGGAAAATTGGAGTGAGCATCAAAGGAGGAGTGTTTAGCAAAAGTGAGACACTTAAGTCATTGAACCTTGTGTTGTTGAGTGGAGAAGGAAAGGCAATGAGAGATAATGTTTCAAAGCTAAGGGTGAAAGCTTTAGATGCAGTGAAATCGGAAGGGAGTTCTACTAACAATTTCAACACATTACTGGAAATTATCAGCACTACTTCATGAGAACTGAAGAAAGGATTGCATGCTCTGCTTGGTGTTTAGTCTGTTTATTCATTTCGAATTGTTTTACTATGTGATTTCAGTTTTACAATTATACAAGGATTTCCAATAAGATGTACAGTCACTTCTTATCTTATACTACATATACATTGAATAATCACGTCCCTAGCTCTAATCTATCGGCAGAGGCAACATAACTATACCCGATTTTGCTCAAACATGACAACAAAGTCTTTTAGCTGAAGCAACCATAGGCAGTGTGGTTGCAGATCTTTGCACAGTTGATGCTGCCACGTAACCTGGGGTCGTTGGCAACACTCGAACCATTTCCGATCCCCACATATACGCATAACAAGTAATCATGAGTTCTACAGCTGAGTATGATAGTCAAAAGAAATCAGTCCAGGCATGGACAAAATATGCCTTATCTTTACAGCCAAAACATCAACATTTTTTTCCATCTTATGGAATGACTAATGATTATGAAAGCCCAGTCAAATTCTTGCCCTTCAGCACACATAAATTCTAGTATAATTTTGCTTGCTGATTTCAAAATATTCTGAAGAGTACACCTGAACTTTAGCCCATGATATGCCAAGAATGCTAGAATAAGGATTAGAAATGCTGATTTTTTGCTGTGATATGAAGTCGATTAGCTCATAATCGTTACAAATGGCACCGTTGTGGGAAAATGAAGCCATGTCATCAACCAAATTCAATGTGGAGAAGTTCTCCGGCTCAGTGACTTTGCATTCTGGAAAATCAAGATGCATAAAGGCTCTCATGACACAACAATAAATTGTAGCTCCGGTTGAGGAGAAAATACACTTCCAGCTACAATCAAGGCTTTCTCGATTCAATTTTACTTGAAATAAAGAATGTATGCATCAAGGTGGTTGAAGAGTAGCTGTAGCATATATTGCAATTTGCAAGTTGCAGATACGTTTCCAGAGACTATAGTTGAAGAACGAAGGGATGATATATTGTACAAGGCTCATTGTGGTTTGGTCTTGTGTCTTGGGGATAAACCTATGAGAGAAATGGCTAAAGAAACTTCAGCTGCATGCTAATATGACTTAAACTCGAAAGCTTGTGAATTGTACACACGTTCTTATAAAACCCGTGAATTTTTTATCGTTTCAATAAAACGAAGACAATTACTAAAAGAAAAAAAGCATGAAAGCTTGTGTTTGTGATGCAACGTGCATGACTAGATAAAAAGAAGGGGTTAATTAAAAAAACTTCCTACAAAAAAATATTTACTTTTTTTACTGTTTCGAATTTATCTTTTAAAGAAACCCCAAAAATCGAGTGTGTCTTTCTAGACTGTTAAATGTCAACTAACGGTCAACCAGTCAACCGTTAAAAGTTAAAAGTCAACATTTTTATTTTTTAATAACATCATCTTTTTTACGTCATATTTTAAATTATTTTCTGAAATTTTTATTTCATCTAATAATTGGGGTGCGAATGTAAGACTCGTAAAATGAATTTTCACTTTTACTACCCAAATCATACTCCCTAAACTTTTTTTAAAGCAAAATACTTTATAAACTTTAATGAATCACAAAATAGCATCATCATCTTTCACCACCTCCAACCACCATCTCCACCACCTTCATCATAGTCATTTTTCAGAAAATCTCCGGCAGGAAACTCCACATTCCGTCGGAGCTATAACAGCTCCACAGCTCCGATCGGAGTTGTTATACAACTTTAGATCAACTCCGATTGAGAGCTATAACACAACTCCCAATCGGAGCTGTTATACATTTCCAGATCGGAGCTTTAACAACTCCGACGATGATGTAAAATACAAGTCCCGATCAAAGCTCCAATTAGGAGGTGTTATAGAGCACCGACTAGCTCCCGCTCGGAGCTTTGGGAGCTGAGCTCCAATCTAAGATCAGAGCTTTTTAAAGCTTCACTTCGATCAGAGCTCTTTTTTTTTCCACCACCTTGACTTTTCGATTGTTTACTCTCTTATGTTTGATAAAATGGAGGGAGCAAGAAGATATATAGCTTTTCTTTTTTTTGTTTTTTTGAAAAAATGGAAGAGGAAGAAGATGGAGGTGGAGGAAATTGGTGGTTTGTGATATGAACAATATAGTCCGACCTTCTAAAGTCGTTATAATACGTCTCGACTTATAAAACAAACCTATGACTATCTAGCGCGGGGGGGGGGGGGGGGCTTCTTAGAAGTGGGGGCGG
>JAYMSP010006175.1:0-12142 GCA_036897095.1 Plantago elongata | reverse complement strand
GGAGGAAAGAGTTTCTCTCCCCACCGGGGGAAAAAAAAAAAAAAGGGGGGGGGGGGGGGGGTATGGTGATGAAGCTTGATCTAGAAAAGGCATACTAGTAATATTTCTTTATTTAAATAAAAAGATGTCATGGTTAGCTAGATATTCCTGGAAGATACGCTGCTTGCTTTCAACTTCCCTAGGAACTTAATCAAACTCATCATGTTCAGCGTCAGGAACGCAAGATCCCAAATTCTCTGGAATGGTGAGCTGCACTTGAGGCCTTCGACAGGGAGACCCTTTGTGTCCATACTTTATTTTATGCATGGAAAGGTTGTCGTATCTTACAATATGAGAAGGTGAACACAAAGAAATGGAAGCCCAAAAAACCGTGTAGGAATGGTCCTTCCTTCTCGCATATATTTTACGCCGACGACTTGATCTTGATTAGTAGAGCAAACGCAAGGAATATGCGTGTGATCAAGGCAGTGATCTTGGTATATTTGGAGAAAAATCGGTTCTCCATTTGAATCTTGCAAAATCCAAAGTGTACTTCTCAAATTCTGGCGGAGTAGCGTTGAAACGCTCCATCTCTGCTATCCTAGGCTTCAGACAGACCCTTAGTCTCAAGAAATATCTTGGTGTCTCCTTGAGCCATGGGAGACAATCTAGAGCAAAGGATGTTCTACTCATTGACAAGGTGACGGCAAAGTACGCCGGTTGGAAGAAGTTTCTGTCTATAGCGGATAGAGCTACGTTAATGCAAGCAGTTACCTTTGTAATACCTATCTACGACATGCAATCGTGTTAGCTGCCAGAACATATTTGTGACCGCTTGCACAAATTAAACCGTTATTTTTTTGTGGTCAAATGATGTGTCGAAAAGAAAAACTCACCTCATAGGATGGAAGCAAGTGGTTAAGCCGAAAGTAGAAGGCGATTTGGGTTTCTGTGAGGCCAGGAGTAATAATAAAGCTATGTTATCCAAGGTGGTATGGAAAACATAAAAGAACGAATAAAAATCTGGATGGACCTAGTGAATGCAAAATATTCAAGGGCCAGAGTATTCTTCACTATGTTTCAAAACCGAGGGATAGTCATTGTTGGAAAGGTGTGGTTAAGCGTTCGCAGGAGTTTGAAATCATGATTTAGATGGAGAGTTGGAGAGGGGACACATATATGTTTCTTCCTCGACATTTGGTTCAAAGGTAAAGGAATCTACTTTGCCATACACAAAAAATCGATTGTCGCGACATGAATGTCCAACTAAATCAATTGTTGTTCAAAGATGGAAGATGGGATTTTACTGGAGTACACACCACAATCCCACATGATCTTCTGGATGAACTTAGGGTCTCGAATACCCATGTTGGAGTGGAACCTGAAAACGCCCCTTTGGAATGAAATAGCCTCCGGCTCCTTCACTTGCCAATCAACCTATAGAGTATTAAAAAGGCAGTGCTCTCCAGTTGAATCATGAAGCCGCATTAAAATAAACTGGAAGCTGCTTTGGAAGAGAAAACTGTTGAACAAGTTCAAACAGTTTCTCTAGCTTGCAATTCAAGATCGTGTAATGACCAAATGATTTGAGATACAAAAGACATACGACGACTTATCCATTTTGTGGATTATGTGCATGAACAAATGAGAATGTGTTACATATTATTCGTCATTTCAAGGTGGCTAAATTAATCTAGAAGGAGATTTTACCACCATAGGATATGATTAGCTTTGATGCCTTGCTGGATGCGAGCTGGTTCGAAGAGAATTTCCAGGCGCAATTTGGAACTGCCCTCAATGTTGATACTTGCTGGCCTGCTCTGTTTCTAGCACCATGTATATGTACTATATGAAAATCGAGGAACTCTAGGATTTTATGGAGAAAGGCGGATACCAAGTCAGGAATGGTGTTTCTTATCAAAGAACTAAGTCGCGACATGCAAATGAAATTGGATTCGAAAAAATACAAGAAGCACTACATGCCTTGTCGAAGCCTCCGACAACTTAGGCGAAATTAAATGTAGACGACATATGTCGCCCTTTGGATAATGATGGGACAATAGGTTATGTTCTACGAGATGACAAAGGAGAGTGGACATGAGGTTTCTCCCGGAGAATTGACGCGCCAACAGTTAATGAGACGGGGCTAAGAAGCTTGACACAGGGGCTAGAACTGGCCTGGGAAAGGCGTATACAAAAATTCATCACCGAGACTCATCTAAGATGGTGTTTTCTTGGGTAACCAAATTGGACCTACCTACGAATGAGTACACTGCTCTTGTGGATCGTTTTAAGGAACTCCTAATAATGTCTTGGGATATCGAAATTAAGAAAATAGATAGGAAGATCAATGTGTCTCGATCATGTAGCAGTTTTAGGCTACAATTATGATGGAGATGGAAAGCTTTGGTTTCCTTCACCAACATATGTAATTCCAATTATGGGTTCCGACTTCCAACCTTGACTATTAACAAAAAATAAATAGCCAAATAAAAAGTGAAGTTTGTTAGAAAGTATATAACAACAACTACTATATGATAAGAAAGAATGAACAACAATAAGAGTGGAGAGTGGAAGAGTATTTCATTATTCTTGATACAAGTGTACATACATCATTAGCCACTATATAGAGGCTACAAGTAAAGGAGAATTAATCCCATCATAAGTATAATATTAGTGGGGTGATAGGAGTTAAATGAGTTATATCAATGTTGTCTTTTGACCCACAATGAATAAGATATAGTAGTGAGGTAGTGAAGGAGGTTAATGGACATTCATTATCATATTCATAACACTCCCCCTTGAATGTCCATTGACATGAGAATGTGTCTCGTTAAAACCTTACTAGCAAAAATCAAGTTGGAAAAAGTGTAGTGAAGGGAAAAGAGTACATCATCCTTATCAACAGGAAATACGTTATGATAATACTGCCTCGTTAAAAACCTTGCTAAGAAAAACCCAGTGGAAAAAACCTTAGTTAAGGAAAAGAGTGCAGTGCGTATTTGCTCCCCTTCATGAGTGCATCATTCAAATATATCCACCATATTTATATTGTCTTCTGGACAATTTATTCGGCGACAATATCAACACTATATGCTGAATACTTCTTCACTGCAAACTTCAACCATCTTGTATATGTGAATTATCTTCAATATGCAACGAATATCCCTCCATATATTGTTCATCGCACATGTCTTCAAGTGTCTCTGCATGGTTAGAATAAGAACACACAAAATGTCCATGTATACATTTATCTTCATGAGAAGAACGTTTCGAGCACTTTTCTTCAATAGAATATAGTGTGCACTTTGAAAATTTTGCGAAAAAAAAATCTTATCACAAGGAAATGAGTTCTAAATCTCCATCATACTTTTAAATGTAAAGATAACTATCAAGTTATAAAATCTTGTCTTTACAAAATATGTCACAATGATGGAGATATGGAGATATATGCGCTTAAATTGTTGCCTCATTAAAAACCTTATTAGAAAACACTCAATGGAATAAAAACCTAGTAAAGGAAAAAGAGTGCAACAATTGTTCATCGAATGCGCAAATGTACTTGTTGCTTGCAATTTTCATCTCCATTTGACAAGATACATATCTTCTTCAGGAAGTATAGTAAGGAATTGTAACTTCTTGTTAACTCAACCTTCAAGAATATAAAATCTTACTTGAGAAATAATTAAGGTACATCTAGACCGTGAATCTCAAGGTCATCTTTGAAAATATTCTTTACATGCTCAAACTACAGATTGAGATATCATTGGAATAACAAATACTATTCTTCACGAGTATTGAGAATTTTACTCATCCAATCCATGTTTGCTAACATGATATTTTCAGTCTCCTCCTGGGACTAACTGTCGGAGATGTTATTTCCCTTCATTGAACTTCTCAAATAATATGACTTGTAAGTCAAACCAGTCATTATGTATGTGCACAACCTCAACCTGAAGGTTGTGTATGAGTGATAACATTCACAATATAAGAAAAAGAACGTGAGTATGCAATATGATAGATAATAAACTAAATAATGCAAACTATGCAAGAATAAACATATTATGATGCAATGTTTAGTATCTAGATGCACATGAATTTTGACTCGATAATGCAACTGTACCGCACGTGTTTCAAATTCGTTAATCAAAAGGACTTATGGTCCATGAGCTCAATTTTATCATCATCATCGTCATGATGTCATCGAAATGGACTTACATGTAAGATTCCTATTTACATGTCCAATAATTTATGTCCATCGACTTTGCATATGCATATACAATATATCGGTTCCATGTATACCGGTATTTCAAATCGCTTTCTTAGATTTTTCAATTCAGTACTGATAATTGATATCTAAATATTTTTTGAGGTACCATTTTATTCAAATAGGCCATCTATTATATTTCAAATATCTTTGCTTTTATGCCATGCATTAATCTTCATGAGTGTACTGTTTTATCTTGCCATTTTCTTGTATTGTACTTAACACTGGAATCGTATTCCACTAAGGTGATAAATTATTAGTACAATAGGAAAGATATCTCAATATTCAACACACGTCTAATCGATATGTAACTCTGTACGTCTCAAAATAGGGTTATAGCGGGTTAACATTCAGATCATAAAACTTTATGTTTGAACATATCTTGATATAGAAACATGAAGCTGAATCTTTCAATTAATGGGATCAATTCGTTCAACGAATTTGTTTACCAGCTTATTCATGTTCTTCCTCCCCTAAACTGGGAAAACTAGGGCTCATGATAATATAATGCCCAGCTTAATTAGAAATTGATGTATTCATACAACTTTTGTATGCTTCAAGCATTAGTTCTCTACAGAAAACAATGTGATAGGGAGCTAATATATATATTCATAGTTGAATTTTCTTGTGCTTAAAATTTACCCTCAAATTAGAGATCAATTAATCTACTCAATATCTTTAGTTGTAAAACAATTGAAAGATACATATATACTTCTGGCTACTTATATTGTATCAATCTTATCAACTTGACAAGTATAATATTGATCATTTTCAAGATTTCAATTTTCATGCTTACTCCATGTTGTGTCTTGCACTGATATATTCGAATGACAACACGAGAAAGCTTTCAACACATAATTATATTTTGTACATGGAAACTTCAAGTTTCACAAAAAATGGTTAAGTTGTAACAGGATGCCTAATTTGTCACATCAAACATGATTTTGAATATTTCAATATTACCATTTTCTATCAATCTTGGTAGTGACTAATTCATATAAAATGCGTCGATAATCTGGTTAGCGAGTAGTGAAATTTATACCGTTTGTATAGAATTTATTTTGATATACTGGCCAGAAATGATGTGACATAAACGAACGTATCATTGTCTCCTTTTTATATGGCAAGACATATAGTCGTCAATTACTCCAAGAAGTAATTATAATATGTATTCTTCTGGGACACAATATTCTTCAACGTAGTTACTCTTCTAGAGCCTGAATTTTCTTTCGAGTCTTCATGTATAATTACATGTTTTGATGCATGTGTAAATAAGTTGCCACTTATGATTTTATACACTAATAGTGGCAAGCTTTTCTATTGCTTTCACTCAACATTAAGTTGGAAAAGTAACATGCAAGGACTTTATAAATTTTTTCAACTTTAGGTTGAGATTTATCTGATCATTCATATATTTCTCTTACTTGAGGTTGATGAGATCTATTTCATGCTCATTTGGTAAATCTATGGTTGTATAACTAGAGAAATGATTACATTCACTTCAACGAATGAGAAGAATCAATTTTTAGAAATTGATCATGATCTTGCAATTAAAGTTTTAGAACTTTATTTCAATCTCCAATTTGTTGTGTGATCATGTCAATACCATCTTCTTATTAGCTCATTTGCAACTTTATTAATTTTTCGTACTACATGATGAAAACTTTTGCAAATTGGTGTGATCAAGAGAGTATGGTCGAAAAAGTTATCTCACAATTGAACTTGTGGTATATACACAATAGCGTATTTGATCGATTGTTGATGGATTTATCATGGTCAATGATATGTCTGCGGATATATATTTTAACAACCATCAATTATTGTACCACTTCGGATGGTTATATTATAAAATGTAAGATCAAAAGATCTTTGATGGTAAGGCATTCGACCTTTTAGTCTTTCATCGATGATGGTGAACAAATATATCGCTTAAGCATTATCTTGGCCTTATACTTGTATCACGTACTCACTTCATGAAATATTATCAACTATTTCAATATCATAAAGTATTGTATAATACCAGTTAATAATTTTTAATAAAGTTTACCTTCACCAATGACGAGAATATTATTTTGATTCTTATCGCAAAAATGATATGAAAAATATATCTACGTTCGATCGCAGATTCCCGATGCCTCATAGATAACAACAACGATCGCTCCTGTGACAAAGGTGTCTTTAATACGCTGATAAAATTTAGAAACGAACCAGTGGCTAACGTACCTGGAGTCAATTTTTACAAAAAGGTTACCCTGCGCAGAAAATCTGTGCACAAAATTTACCTTTTTTCTTTTTCAACTTATTCAAATAATTTAACTTTCACTTCTTTCTCCATAACCACAACCTTCAAGGAATATGGTAAATGATATTGAAATTTATTACCACTTGAAAAGTTCATCAAATATTGTATGAATATGATTCACATTAACAATAAAAATATAGTTGTTAGATAATATCATATTATAAAAAAAAGAAATGCAATAATATAAATAAACAATGCACGATTTATTGGACCAAGTAATACTCTCATATTCTTGTTAATATATTGCTCCAGGTTTGAGATTGGTGAAAAGTCATCGACATCCCACTTTCCGATGAAGATTTTTGTGTAAAACAAGAAAGTTTCACATAACTTGTACAACATTTAAAATTGTATCATCAATTAGTTTAAAAATTATGATAAAATTATATCATAGGAGATATAAAAATAGGACTGCAAATCATATATAAATTGGGAGAAGGAGAATAGTTGAGAAGAGGATCTGGAGCTGCTTCATGTTTTTGCCTTCTTTGATCAGCAACACATGCATCAAACATGAAATTTATGCATATGAATGTACATGCAATTAGCAAACAATAATTTAGATAACCTTTCAAATATATATAACATATTACAATTTAATATGAGATAAACACAGAGAGAAAGGGTAGTAAGTGGTTGGCCAGTGTTGTGTTATAAATTGTAATATGAGATTAACCTGCGTATGAATATAGTTCCTCCTTTTCTCAATAAGGCGGTTATGAACTTTGGTTCAACATTATCGTACTGATATAATGTGTAAGAAATTATATAGCTACAATTACTATACAATTACTATATAATAAGAAAGAAAAAACGACAATAAAAGTTGGGTGGAAGATTATTTAAAGGGAAATTAATTTTATTATAATAAATATAATATTAGTGGGGTGATAAGATTACATGAGTTATAATATGAAATATTAATATTGTCTTCTGACCCATAATAAATAAAATATACTAGTTAAATAGTTAAGGAGTTTAATGAACATTCATTATCATATTTTATTTCATAAACTTTTATGATACTTGAAAATTGACAAGCAGTACTCGCGTGCGAACTTTTAACTTATTAATATTGTTAAAAAAATATTACCAGTTAATAATAATTTTACATTAATTATCATTTATAGTACAAGTTTTAATAAGATTAAAATGAAATATTGCAATGAAAAAAGTAGTTATAATGAGATTTAAAATATGAAAAATAAAAGTTGGTCCGCTAACTACCTGATTCTCTTTTCTTTTATAATAGTAATAGTAAGGTCGGTCAAATTTTCTCGGTTTTTGGTAAACTAATAAAATATTAATTTATTATTTCGTACGAGTAGAAAAATTACGTAAATAGGTTAGGCCGAATTTCGTATTTTAACGCCGAGCGGATTCGTTGTTAAAATAGGAAACTAGTTTATTCCGAATAAAATAATATTAAAAATTATAAAATAAAAATTATTTATTTTATTTTTCCGACGGCTCGAGAATGACTCGATAAATATCCGGGAAGTGATTTGGCATTTTTTTCGGAATTTATTTACGAGCCATTTAGTAGCCAAAACGAATTAGTTATATATAGTTGGGAAAGGACAGAGATACCCTTAATTGCCATTTTCCTTCCTCTTACCAACAAGGGTATTTTCGTAATTTTCCAATCTCCATCTTCCCCAAATCGATTGAACGAGGAAAACACAACCATTGTTGGCTGCTTCATCACCAATCCCGTTTTCTCCTTCTTCTCCCCGTTTTTCTTCTCCGTTCACGCCTCTCTTCTCCTCCAATATGAGCACGCCACCCGGAATTCCCTCGTGCCACCACGCTCGGCCCCTCCTGTCAAATCGAGCCACCTCCAGCCGCCCTTGGAACTCGGGAAACGGCGCCGCCTCCGCCACAACATCACACGTGAAGGGACAGGGGTGGATCGATCAAACCACGAGGAAGGAATGGACCGAAATTGAGCAACGTGGTCGGAAGGGAAGGGGGAAACGTGGCCCGTTTTCGGACCACCATTTCCACCGCCTTCGCCGCCTCTTCGCGTCGCCGGGAGGCTATAAATATGGGCCTCGACTTCATTTTCTCCTCACACCTCTTTCTCTGCTCTCCTCATTTTCAGCCCTCGATTTCCTTCATTTTTTCCATTTTCCGGCCAACCCGCTGCCACCTGCCGAGTAGGCAAACCCCAGATACGTGTCGTTGACTCGACCAACCTCCGGTGATTAGTTTAATATTATTATTCGCGCGCCGTTCATCTCGCCAACCGCTCGATACGTCGTCACTCTGCTCATCGCTCGACATGCACTGGGTTAGTGCTATATTATTTTATTATTATTTATCGCAAATTATTGTCCGGTATAAATTATTGTAACTAATTAACGTTAAAATTATCATTTGTAAATAATTATCGTAATTAATTAATGTAATTAATTAATTATTGTTAGTTATTGTAATTAATTATCATTAAGCTAATGATTAATTAAGCTTAATTAGTTATCGTTCATTAACGTTAACAATTATCGTTAATAGTTAATTATTATAATTAATTAATCATTGTAATTAATTAAGTACCATAAGTAATTACCGTTAGTTAATTATCTTTAACCTTGATTCATTATCGTAAATTAATGTCATTAGAATTAATTAGTTAAAGTGTTAATTATTAAGAGTTAAATATTAATAATTATTAAGCGCTAATGGAAAATTTAGTTATACTGTTATATTAAATGAAGGTCGACTTGCCGTCGACTAAGAGTTAGGGATATAATTTAATGGTATACTGTTGGAGGATGGAATTATTGGACAGACTTCTTGTCTGTAGGGGATTATCTGTTGAGGAATAAAGTACCGAGTAAGTATTGAAAAGCCGGAAAATACCAATTTATTAGGTTAACCAGAATAAGTGACATAATTAAGTGACCATAATAAGAGGCTAAGATATTAAGAACGTCGAAGATATATTAAACTATCAGGCACTTAAATCAGTATTACTATCTGTTTATCAGGATCTGTGGACGCTCCTGAAGTAATAATTGTAAACGGTGATTGACAGCTGGCCTTCGGCATCCGGCCCTGGGAAAGTTAAAGTGCTATTATTTATTCTTCACTTTTCAATTCATGTACCTGTTTATCTGTCTGACTGTCTGACATCGACTTCGACTCAGTTCCCGATTTAGTTGACTGATTGTATAAGTGGTAGATAACTTGTACTAGAAATACTTTATTAACGGGACATTTTATTACCCCAAGTGCTGATTAGTATTGAGTAACGAGTTTTGCCTACGTATCCTGATTTTCGATTTAGGGTTCTAAACTACAGGTGACCTGCACTTAGGTGACACTACCGGTCTAGCCTTGACATTTTATTGCTCCAATTGCTGACTTATACTGTACACTGAGTCCTATTACTGATCCTGTCACTGATCCTGTTTCCTGATCCTGCCTCCTGTTACTGTTATCCTGATCCTGTTACTGAACAGTTCACTTTTACTGTACTGCATCTGCATATTATCCTTACTCTTGATCTTCACGCATTGCATTGCACGAAAACTGTTTTCTCGAAAAATATAACTGCACACTGAAAACTGTTTTGGGAAACCGTCACGTCCTGTTAGCTGGGTGATGTCACTTGCAACGTTACTGTTACTAGTCATTCGACAGTCGCTAAGTGCCATGCGGAGCGAAGCGCTGCATCGTGTACTCGCGGTGCGGGCACCTCTTGAATCCGTAGGGGCCACCTCTAGGGACTAGCCTATAATGACACCTCATGTTACTGCCGTCGGGTGGGGAATCATGTGCCGCGGTACTTGCACCCACTGCCGTTGGGTAGATCCTCCTACCTCGACACCTCATGTTACTGTCGTCGGGTGGGATCCTATGCCGCGGTACTTGCACCCACTGCCGTTGGGTAGATCTCCATACCACGAAACCTCCTGTTATTATCGCCGGGCGGAATGCCTGCTGCGATCCTATCCTCTTCCCGTTTGCGATTTCCCCACTGTTCAAAAATTACTGCCTGATCAGCAAGTGTGTTAGTTAACTATACTGTTGCATAATTTCATACGCATATTCATGCATGTCTGACTGTCCTCACTGAGTCCTAGTGACTGACGCTCTCCCCCTGTTTTCAATATTTTGCTTTCCCAGATTTTGATCACGACGAAAGGCTCGGGTAGAATCGCCAGACGAACTGACTGGTCTCCGCAGCTGGTTTAAGTTTAAATGTGTGCTTTTGTTTGTTTGCTGTTTTGATTATCCTGAACATTCCGTTTGTAATGGATAATGTTGTAATATTTTAATAAAAAATGTACTTGCAATATTCGGCACAACCCTTGATGTCCGAACTTGATCCCGGGCTGTTACAGAGTGGTATCAGAGCCAGGTTCAGACCAATAGGTTTGTGACGCATTTCAAGTACCAAAACCTAAACTATTTTCAAAAGTAGGGGAGGGGAGTGACACATAATTATGCACTATTATTATCTATATTTTACTGACTTCGACAAATGAGCGACGAAGAAAGTCGTGACTGGAGTAATGAATGAAACTTCGTTCAAAACTGGGTCGATGAGGCTCATTCAGGGAGAATGCGCTCCCGTCAGATGGTTGCACATCTAGCGGCCGAAAGGAGGGCCCGTGCTCGAAGCCGGGAACGCTCAGAGCAATTGAACACCGGGTGCATGCCATCCAAAGCGAGATGGAATATGTGCGAGGTGAAATAGCTCACACACTAGAAAGCCCAACAACTCCATCCCCAGCATTGGTTCCCCCCGTGCATGCAGCTCCCTCGGCTATCGTGGGAGGAGGAATAAACGTCGCCGGCCCAAGTGGCACTGCTCCCGGCAATCGTAATTACCGAGTAACATCTCGGAGGTCTAACCCCCAACAGTATTTCAGGGTTCCGCAGTACATCTCCTCGAGAGAAGAAGATCCGTCCGAGGGATCGAGACAAGGCGGATATAGCCCAGATGACGAAGCTTCCCCCTACTGCCTCTAGTAACTTTGTAAAACACGTACTCTAGTAGTTTTAAACCCGTACTAAATATTGTATATAGGTTTGAATTACTTGCGCGTTACATTATAATTAACCTAGAAATCCTTAACTCAATGCATAACAGGTTCTAGGTTAGAACTTTTAGGATTAGGATAACACGAAAATTATTCTATGAAACTTAATTGCCTCTTATTATCCTAATCCTTATCGAATCTGCAAGCGGTTATTGACTGCTTCGCACCTTCACTCGTATCCCAGACAGGTGACAATGTCTGAAACCGATAGTCCACAACCTGAAGCTCAGGGAGAGGAATATACACCCCTACAGCTAGCTCCACCGAACCCTTTGGTCCCCGAGAATGATAAACTGCAGTCCCCACCTCGAGGTAAAGCATCGCCTATAGGAGAACCTTCCAGAGCCGAACCATCCTCTTACCCCCAAATTCCGGATACGGCAGCCTTTTGGAAACAAATGGCGCTACGACTACACGGATTTCAATCCACCGAGGAACCATCATTAGACGACCGTTTAATACAACGATTCTTGAGTTACGAGCCTCCTACCTTCTACGGAGAAATTAATGGGGTTAAAGCTAAGAAGTTCATCGGAGGGATGG
>JAYMSP010006174.1:0-12142 GCA_036897095.1 Plantago elongata | reverse complement strand
TGGTGATGGGAATTCTCTAGAAATATCATGTAAATTGTAGAAGATAAGTAGCTTGTAAGTAGTAGATTGATCTAGATATAGAATACTCTACAGATATCTCTCAACTCTTCCTTAAAGGAGGTGGAAGCTTGTATAAATAGGCTTGGCCTCCCCATTTTAAGCAATCAAGCAATCAAACATTCTTGCAAACTTCCAAGCTCTCAAAAACACTATTTATACACACATATTCCGCACACTTATAGAAGGCTTCCTAGCTAGTCTCGAGGCGAACTAGTCTAGTGCCTCACGGGTCGGGTCTTTCACACACTTTAGAGTCAGGCCCGGCTAAGTCCATGCACGGTAAGCCCAACCGCGCAGGGCCTCGCCTTGCCTAGGGCCTCCAAGGCCCAACTTTGAGGCCTCAATACTAGAGTCCAGTTAAAGAAATTTTCAGAACCTAATTTCTCATATAGGCCCCAATACTGAAAATTGATGATATAAACAACGCATCCATATAGGCCCCAACTTTGAGGCCCCAATACTGGAGTCCAGTGAAGACGCAGAGATTTGGCGTCTATTCTTCTACTTTCTCGATTTCTTCGATTCCTCTTCAATCTATAACCTAATTTCTCTCTTAAACCATCCATTAATTCTCCAAATTTCGAAGTAAAATTGCCATTTATTGTTTTCATTTATATAGGTATCCTAACCATTCAAACAAAATCCAACAATCGTAGATCGGTCATAGTAGAAATACTTGGAATTTTGATTTGGGGGTCGCACCGAATTGAGTAGCTCACAAGCTAGAGCCACCGGAAAGGGAAAGGGCCACCGACCATGGTAGTTGGCATCACTGCTGGTCCGCTACAGTTTAGCAGGCTGGAGACATATGATGCTAGAAATCAGCTAAGATCTTTCTGTTTAGTGTGAATTAGCTGTGTTTTTTTTTACGATTTCTGATGTGATAGTGTGTGGTTTTTAGTCTGGATCTTCTGAGGAATAGTTTGGTACCTGAAATTGTGCTTTTGATTCACTATCTGCATTATGTGTTTGTATTTTCGATCTTCTGAATAGCAATTTCTCTGGTAAAGTTTAGGCATGAATTTTCAATATTTCTATTGCTCTTCACTTTAATGATTTGGTGAAAGATAGAAACGAGAAAGGAAAATGAAACATGATGATTTTATAATTGATTTGTAATTTTAAAGTAGTTTCTTAGTCTTTTGTAATATTTATTAAAAACAATACTTGTAACGTTGAATTTAGATGTTTTGCACGTTTACAATTTTTTTTACTTAATATCGCGTATAGTGTTTTGGGCCTCGTTTAAATTTTTGCACAGGACCCTCAATTCTCGAAGACGGCCCTGTTTAGAGTTTTATTCCGTGATAAAAGTCACTAATTCGTTGGGTTGGTGGGTGTTGAGTAATTTGGATACTTATTCAATCATTCTATGAGTAAATTATTAAAAATGACATGACCACATAAATTAAGATATTTTTTTAGATTCATGCATACGCGTTCCCCATTTCATGTTCATGCCGGGTGCATAGATGGCCATTATCAGGCTTGGGTGATAAGCTAGTACAGATCCAAACACCAGGGTGATGCAAATAAAGACATATTCAGCCTGCTTATGTAAGTGAGTAGATATCTTTGAATTCGACTTGCACATTCAGGCTTGGGTGACCATTTATAAAGACATGCAAAGTAGATTTTTAAAACGTATTTAGGAAATTTTATATGAACGAATATTTATTTTATATTTCTATCGTATTTTATATAAAATGCATATGAATAGGTATTTTGTGAGATCATGTCTAAAATATATTTACATATTATCTTCTAATTACAACATGAGATTAACAATTAATATTCTCTTTTACTATTATAAACTCCTAGAATAAATTTCTAAAATTAATTAAGGTCAAATTTGTTCATTCATTTTGTATCGAAGTTTTGAAACTTACTATCTTATACAGCAGCAGCAGCAGCAGCAGTAGTAGTAGTAGTAGTAATAATAATAATAATAATGAGGAGGAGGAGGATAAACTTATGTTGATTAAAAAGTTTGATTTTAATCAACTTATCGCTTTGAAGTATATAATTCTTTACCAAGAACAAGCACACCACACTAGAACTACATAATAATTTGTTACAAGTACATACCATGGACCATGGTACTTTTTGATTTTATTAATTAACATGAAATATAACATTATAATTACAATTGTTGAACAAGAAATTTATCAATCGATTCTAAATGCAAATCACCACCAATCTATATTCAAAGAATATAATCATCCATTTTGGAGAATCGAACCCGTAACCTCATGGTTACGGAATGTCTCAGCTTGCCACTCACATCAATAGCTAGATATGCCCATTTATTTTTAACTTCATCACACACACATACTATTACTTGTTCATAGTTGATTTCCATCATTTGGTAATATGAGCCTCGACCTCATTCGGGATGTCGATGAACATCTTTATGACTGATACTGGATGCGGTTTTTTGGGCCGAGAAGCTCATAGTCAACGTCCAGATGATGTAATCGACGCCTTCTTTTGTTTCGACATGTATGGTTATACATAGCGTCTTGTACAAATCCATCAGGCTTCCTTCAGTAGCTCTAAACACTGTATACTTTCTCTCCGTGCCGACGTCCTCAATCACTTCTTTTGTAGCATGCTCTTTCCCATCTATCAAATTAACAATTATTATATACCATAGTAGAATTGGAGATACATTTAACTTGGGATCGATTACTTAACTAGTCAAATGAGAAATGTGTGCACACTAGTTACTAAAAAGAATAATGTCCGCACTTTATAATAATTACAAGTTCGGACTTCTTAATTAAATGATAATTCAATGAAATTGTACGTACCGAGGGTATACTTCCATTCGATAATGGAACCTTTCTTGCCGAAGCTGCCATGGTGATCGAAGTTCACAAGCCTGAACATTTGCAGGACTGCAGTTGGCAAAGTTCGTGAGGAGTGTTAGCCATAATGTCATGGAAAACATCTCCACTTGCGTTGAATGCTACCTGAGCAACCAACTTACAAGGCAATATTATTTCCGCCATGGTTTTTAAAATTGATTGTTTGATTGTTTATATCAGGTATTGAATCTAAGATCTAAGCTAGGTTATTTAACTAGGGGAAAAAGTTACTTATTTCACTATTTGGTAATTTCATTAGTTGGATTAATTTAAATGTATCTTGTGTTAGTTTGAGATCATTGTTACACGAATTAATATAGGTGGATTAGTTTCATAATTCTAGTTCAACATCTTTTTACAAATTCAAGTTTTTAGATGAGATAGAATTCTATCGAGCTATACTTTTTGCACTTATTTTGTTCTATCTTTTTCAATAATGTCGGGTGTTACCCCAGTAATGTCGTCGAAGCTCATCGGATCCTTGAAAGTCTTGCATACTGTTGATCTTTATAATGGAAGTTCCTGTTAATTTCCCATTCTACCGTATAATTCTTTTTGACAAAATCCAATCTTTTCTGAAACATTTAAAGATCTGCTACAGAGTAAAGCCATCCATATTGCATGTGTTGTAAACTTGTAATTAAGTTCATTATATATCCACTGTATATGTTTTTAACGATCCAAGTCAGAATTAATTTGAGGAGATAATTTAGGGAATTTTCATATCTTTTATCTTTCCCTACACTTTGTATTAAAATAATAATTTAAAATCATATATTTTAACTTAATAATAATATTTAATAAAAAGTACACTTATAAATACATTTTCAGTACTAACATGTTCACTTAATATTTTAATATAATATATACTAAAAAAATACATGTATGTATATTTTTAAATATAACTAGCTCACTATTAAACATTTAATTTAATACGACTCATAAAATGAGTCATATTATGTATATAAGAGTCGTATTTAAAAACTACGACTCTTAATAAGTGGCGTAAATTTGAAAGGAGTCGCAAAAAAGTGCATCGTATTTTTAGTTGAAGCACAAATTAAGAATCGTAATATTAAAATGATGATTCAAAGTTAGGAGTCGTATTCGTTTTCCTTCTTTGAGTTAATGTTAATGTCTTTTTTTAGTTTATTTTTACGACTCTTTATAAGAGTCGTAAAATTTAAGAGTCGTACAAGATTAAATTTGTTGTAGTGGCTATAAGTGCTTATATAATTGTCGCTGAATTTTGATCGATATGTATGAGCTAATATGAACAGTTTGATGTACCTCTATATTGTTGGAATCCAATCTCTAGTGGTGTAATTTGATTGAAAGACATTTGAGAGCTAAGATTAGCTATTTTAACTCTTTTGAATTTGTAGTCTGACCAAAAGTTAACTTTCTCAATATCCTCCTAACCACAAAAAAAGGCCTTATTCCACGTAGTTTGTTAGAGATATGGAAATTGGAGCTAGCATGCATCAAGTAAAACAAAATGATGAATTTATAAAAAATTTTGCCTAAATCGCCAGATTCATGAATTACAGAGGAATTGTTTCACATTTCACAAATCCAAGAAGAAATGGACATTGGAAACCTCAAGAACCTTACAACTACACTTACAAATACAGCTTTGTGCGAAAATGGCAACATTACCAACTTGGCGACAATTGCCGTTTACATGCTATGTTTCTTCTTCATTGTGTTCTTGTGCAATTTCTTGCACATTGTGTTGAGGCCTCTGTCCCAACCCCGGATCATATCCGAATCCATTGTAAATTCTCTAATTTCTTTCTTCATTAATGATCATTTCAATTGTTCAAAAATTTATAATTATCTTATCTAGCCTTATGAGCCGATGATTGTAGAATAATAGGTAGCATTATTGATTGCAGGTGGGGTTGATTTTAAGTAATCTTCCAATTGTGCGTAAACATACTAGCGGGGAAGGGATACGAAGAACGTTGGAATATATAGTCGAAGGAGCAATGATAGTTCATATGTTTGTGGTAGGCTTAGAACTGGATCCTCATATATATCTCCAAGTTCATTTGCCAGAAGCAAAATTGGCTTATACTGGAGTTCTGACTACATTTGTGATGGCAGCTCTGTTAACTCATTATCTATACATACCTTTGGTTGTAAATTATCCCTTCAATCTCTGTCTCTCAATAATTATATCCGGCACAGCCTGTCCTTTACTAACTAGGCTAATCACAGATCTCAAGATTGGCAAATCTGATATTGGGAGGTTTGTCGTCTCCGCTGGGGTACACAACGACTTGGTTTCAACTCTTTTTGTGTGTGTTGGATTCATCATATTTGATCCGCTGGCCAATTTTGAGTATCGCATGCCTAGAGATATTATCTACATGGTTTTCCTCCTGATTATTCAATTGGGTTTAGCTTCAAAGTTGACTCCTATGATAATGAATTGGGTGAACCGTGAAAATCCTGAAGGAAAACCGATGAAAGGTTCTCATTTAATCCTTGCAGTGGCGTACATGGTTATGGTTTGTAGTTTTTCGCCTATTTTTGGAAATTATAATAAGGTGTTGAGTGCATTTTTGGCTGGACTTGCAATGCCAAGAGAAGGGAGGATATCAAAGATGACCATTAGTAAGGTGAATTACTTCTTCACAGCAATTTTCTATCCCCTGTTCTTCTTTTGGGTTGGAACTGAGGCACAACTTGTCCAGTTTGAGATTACGAGATTAAGAACATGGGCCAACTTGTTTTCAGTTTTCGGAATGGCAACTGTGGGCAAAGTGCTTGGCTCTTGGCTCGCTGGGATGATGTTGGGATTTCATTGGCAAGATTCTGTTGCCACTGGATTGCTATTGAACATCAAAGGCCACTTCCATGTTTACCTGGCCATCATGGCCTCAAATGTAAGTCTTGTGTTGCCCGTTCTGTTTCTAGTGTTTTTCCCAACTTAAATTGGCTTGGTCATACTGACATGTAATCCCATTTCATCAATTGAATGTAGATGAACCTTACCAGCATTTCCACAGGAATTTCCTTGGTTCTTGTAACCTTACTCACCATTGTCTACACCCCACTAGTTGTAGAGAACATCATTGACCGTGCAAGAAAACGTGCCCCGACACAAAGAATGGCACTTCAATGGCATAGTACAACCAACGAGCTTCACATCCTGCTATGCTTGCACGGGACACAAAACATTATGTCTGCCATCAATTTCATGGGAATTTCTCGAGGAGCAGCTGACCCAGGGATAGTTGTTTATCTGACAGATATGATAGAGCTAACCGATAAAATAGCAGCCACACTGACTCATAGTGAAAGAATGGATGCTGTGACAGTCACTGATCCAACCGTTGTGGAAATGAGAAAGCAGATAACTGATGCAGTCAATTCTTACATGGTTGAAGATGGAGATGGGATTCTCGTTAGGCGAATGCTTGCACTTTCAACGCTTAACAGTATGCACCAAGATGTATGCATTTTAGCCGAGGATCTTATTGTTTCAATCATCATCTTGCCATTTCATAAACAACAAGATGAAGGTGGGAGGCTCAACTTGGGTCATTCAGGATTTCGACATGTCAACCGTAAGGTATATTATAGCTTCATCTTTAATACCAAATTTCTATTCTATTATAAATGCACAACATAACAATGATTTTCCAATCAACAGATACTACGCCACGCACCATGCTCGGTAGGGATATTAGTTGACCGAGGTCTAGGAGCAACAATGATAACAAGAAAATCAATATCCCTCAATGCAGCAGTGATTTTCATAGGTGGCAAGGATGACCGCGAGGCACTTGCCTATGCAGGTAGGGTGGCCCGACACCCTGGTGTGAAGTTGACAGTCATAAGGTTTCTTCTGGAGGCGACAGGAGATAATATTTCCTCAAGAATTACCATTGCAAAGTCAAAAAGTTCAGAACATCAAGAAGAGATGAAATTAGATGATGAGTGCTTCGCAAACTTTTACGACAAACATGTGGCAGGAGGACATGTAGCATACATGGAGAAATATCTTGTCAACTCAGGGCAAACATTCTCTACCTTGAGATCACTGGAAGGACAATATGGTCTTTTCATCGTTGGCCGGGGAGGGAGAGTGAATTCAATATTGACAGTGGGGATGAATGACTGGGAGGAGTGTCCGGAGCTTGGCCCCATCGGAGATATTTTATCTGCTTCTGATTTTTCAGTGAATTCTTCAGTGTTAGTCATACAACAACACAGTCTTAAAGGTGAACTGGATGGCCTTCAAGATGAATTCTCTATAATGTAAATCTTACAATTTACAGATATAATGCATGTATTTAACACAGCAGCATAAGATCATTTGTGTACAAACATGAAATGGATACTGCAAATATAGGTGACTAAAATTAACTGAAAAGTTAACTAGTTGAATAATTAGTAGATAGCTAATTATATAAAATTAACTTTTCAAACCAGCTAGCTGAAAGCTGCTTAGCGCTCTTCATGTTTCTGGTCGTAGTTTGAGTAAACACAATTCCAATAGAAATTCCATAAATTTTCTTATTAGTCTCTTGATTATAATAATTAATTTAAATTTAACTATTATTTAAATTCACATTCTCATATATAAATATTTATAATATATATAAATATTATTATAATTCCAGTTTTAGTTATTATTATCAATTCGAAACTCAATCGAAATTGAATCAAAGAATTCAAGATTGTATAACCAAACATTGTGAAGATAACTTAATCACAGTTTGATTTAACATGGTTGTACATATACTTCTCTGGCTTCTTCTCTCAAATAGCTTTCACGTTAACGTTCCATTTATTTGTTGAAGTTGATTGAGGGCTTTTCCATCAATTTTCTAGTGTGAATCGATGTTTTCATATTTCATAATCAAACGCCCCAAGTTTCCATGGAGCCAGATCTGAAGCGACACGGCACAATGAAACCATAACAATTTTGATCGACAACCAGCGATATGGACAAGAATCCACCGAATTGAAATTCTATCGACTTCTTGCAGTTCTGTATCAACATCAACATGGGTCAAAATCGGAATATTCATAAATCATAGTACGAGTTATTCATTAGGTATGAATCACTTTTTAAGATTTTCAAATCATGTTGTACCAAGTACATCATGTTTATTGATCTTAATTAATGGGGTACAATTCTCTATATAATCTTTTGATTCTAGTCGTCTAGAGTGGTGAATTTGAATCTTTAAATTCTTTATTTTTTGAATTCATGACTTTAAATCGTAAAAATATTAATTTGAGGGCTTCTTGAATTGATTTCGGATCGAATCATAGACTCAAGAGTGTCTAAGGTGAATAATGACGAGCGTCTTTGAATATGAAGAACTCTACGAAGAATGTTTTTAACAGGATTGGCCTTTGATCTTTTTCAGAGTAAGTTCGGTCGAAAAAATGTTTCTCCAAGGGCTTAATTTGTCTTGACTTTTTGGCGAAGAATTTCAAGAATGGTACGTGATCGGGCTTTGACTAAGCTCTTGGAAAGGAAGTAGTTGATCTTCCAATAACGTTTCTCCAAGTACGCATTCGTTTCTTCTTGAATCAAACAATTCTCCTTAATTTTCGAATGAATTTTTTGAAGGTTTGGTCGAACTTCAAGACGGATCTTGAAAGAAGTACGAGAGAGTTGGATTGGCTTGGCTTTATGATGTGGACAAAATATGGATACGTCCACCATAGAAGATTTTAGTAGCTTATATGTTTTCTTTCCTTAGTTATTTAATATTTAATATTTTCATTTTTATTCGTTAATTAGAATTTAGTATTATCCTTATTCTTAGTTATTAATTAGAATTTTATATTATCTTTTTAGTTGGTTATAAGAAGTTCAATTTGGTCAGGAGTCTTCTCTATTTAAGTACTTAGTTGTTTATTGTTAGAATAGAGTTTGGTTGATTATTGAATAAAAAAATTGAGAAATTTGTCTCAAATATGTCCATTCTTCGATATCCTGCTGGATCAACGAAGCTTTGAATTGTCGTTCTTCATTGCGGTCCACACACGCTGCATCAGTTTGGTATCAGCTTCCAGCCGATCCTGAGTCATGTCGTTCGAGAGACAGAGGAGAGCCAATAATTATGCCCAGATTGCCAACAATTGTGCACGGATTAATTGTGCCGATATGTGGAGGGAGATTGATCAATTGAGGTGTCGATTGGATGAATTCGTCAATAAATAATATCGTGATCGATGTGTTCGTGGAAACTAATTGAGCTGCAGTTTCAGTGTTTTGAAGAATTTTCAGACACATCCGAATAGATAATCGTTTATTCATATGAGGTAGAAAGGTTTCGGCTTCGGACATCCATGGTTTCAATTTTCTTTTAATTGGGAATTTTTAATTTGTTAGGGTTTTTGTAAATCTATGTGGTTAACTAATTTCTTTTCCATTTTGTTTTGGAATTACCTGTCATGCCATACCAGCAAAAAATTGATTACGATACTAGTTGATCATAAATTGAACTACAATTGTCATAATTAATAAATGAATGTATTGATTTTAGCATAATTGTCAATACCAAAATGAACTATATACTACACGTGTCAAAACCATATAACTTATCATCTGTGCCATTTCTCACCACATAAGGGATTCAAATGTACAATGGCCCCAAATAAAATGCAGGTGAAATGAAATTAATGCAAATTAATGATGGAGCAATCGGCATCGATGAATGTGTGATATTTTATGAGTCGGATTGGTTATGTAGGTTTCTGTTTTTATTTTAATTTGAGATATAGTATTGTAATTATTGGAAAAGTATGAATTCTCACCAGGTTACAAACGCCTTAACAGGTTAACTAGCACTAATTACTGACAACATAACAAATGTGAAATATTAGATCATGTCTACCTAGCGGTACTCGCACATTAAGGAAAGGATACGTAATTATTGGTCTTACAATTCTTACAGAAATTAAAGGTAAATAATTTTTTTTAGATCCAAATTAAACCGGATGATTCATATAATCATGGAAAAGAAAAAGACCGTACAAGAATCGTAGAAAGCCTATCTTATTGCAGGACGGGCTAGTTTATGAGTAAATAAGTTTTCCTCGCGCGGCACAAACTGTGAATTAAACAAAGTAAAGAACAAGAATATCTACTAATACGGAGTCAACAATTGAAAAAGTAAAATTTAAACTATTTAAAAATTTAATTAAAGATATACAATCTGAAAAGAATACTAACTCACTCAAAAGGTAAATAATTAATGAGAAGCAAGTACTGTACAGGACCAATTATTTTCGAAACACAATACAAACATGAATGTTAAAGAATTTGAGTAGTATATATGCCAGTAGAGTCTATACTCTATATAACCCAGAAAACATACACAACTAGAACTTATATAACACGAAGTACTAATTTAATTCATTCGCATATAATTAAACATAAGATGGCTGCTGCAGCATCGGCACTACTACCATGTAAGCTGTTTTTTCAGCATCCGATTAAGGCCGGTGCAGAGCTGTTTCATCAGATTCTAGCCGGTAAACCACAGCACCTAGTCACTGCTTCGCGTGGAAAGTTTGATGGTTGTCAAGTTCTTGAAGGAGAGGAAGGAAATGGCTGTGTGACCGAATGGAACTACACTCTTGGTAAGATCACATACTCCTCATCGAATGTACCATGCAGTTAATTTTCTTTCTTTTGATCTGTTACTAAGTTCACAACATGCATATTGACATTGCTAGTTTGCTACCTAGTGCGAGGTTCTTAATTATTATTAATCAACACATACACACACTAGCTGGTTCAATTAATTCTCTGATCTAATTACATCAAACCTGAACGTACGTAACATCATATTCGTATTACAAAATTAGATGGCAATGTGCGAATGGGAAAGACTAAGCTCGAGAACGTTGACATGGAGAAAAAAACTGTTACTTATAAGATGATTGAAGGAGATATGTTGGATTTATACAAACATCTTGCTGTTACAATTCATGTGGAAACCAAGGAAGGTACTGATTTCTTGGCATGGACTCTGGAGTACGAGCTGCGCGAACTGGATACTCCACATCCACTTTCACTTCTCAAATTCCATGTCGAACTCACAAATGAGATCGAGGCTCATCTGTTAAGCTGAAATGTATTGCTCGATATAGAGCAAACTGTGATTTCTAAGTATGATTTGGGGTGTAAAAGTCATGATTATTTGATAATTATGCTGTATTGTTCTCTTATGTAATGTTCCTAGTTTGATGAAGAAGAAATAGGTTGGCGAAATAAGAGGGTGTTTATAATTTTGATTAATATGTTTTGAGACCTGCAATTAATGTTGTAATTAAATTTTCACATTATAAAGTTTTCAGCAAAACAGATGTCTTATAATTAACGGTAATCTAATACAAACCAGTGGACATGAATACAAATGAGGGTGTTTATATAATTAGACTTTGCTGAACTTCCTCAAATTCGGGTGATCGAGACAACACTACTATTTGAGTATTCACTTGCTCTCTCTTCCTCCTCCTTCCTCTTGTATGAGAGTTTATCCTCCGGTCGGAGTTTGAACCCTTTTGAAAGTATGTATATATTAAAGACAACCATTATTAAAATTGATATGTACATAATCACATTTAATTTATTTATTACATGAGATATGATATTTATTTAGCATTGTATTTATTGAATTAATTATCTGATTGAATTATTTTATAAGATGTTCCCATGGACTTTATGTTGTCACTAAGGATGTGAGAACTTGAGTGACTAAGCATAAGTTCTAAAATCGCCCAATCGATGATCATTGAGATATGAGATATCAATGGTGCATAATTAGATTGACATATCGTCTGCATCATATTCTTTGAGAATGTAGTAGTTCTCACGACTACAAATAACTTGGTTATTCATGATGGACACATGGACACTTTAGAGAGTGTTGGTATACCCAACCGAGAAACCATTTGATAGATTATATTTGTGTGTCTATGGAAGTATCGGTGTGTAGGGTGATGAAGTAGTTCTTTGACTTGAGGTCAATACTTACTATATATGCGGGGTGATGTGTTTTGACCATGACCAATGATTGGACTCCTAGATAGGGGTAGATACTGCATATGTTGGGTATATCACAAAGCATGTGGGAGTAGTAGTTGAGCCAAGATATGATTCATTCATCATAATAGACTTTGGAGAGAATACTTTAGTTCTCATAATTAGTGTGATCGTTAGTCATTGG
>JAYMSP010006173.1:0-12144 GCA_036897095.1 Plantago elongata | reverse complement strand
CTAGACTATCTTTTTTTTTTTTTTTTATCATTTACGACTGTTGACTTTTAATGGAATTTATGCATGCTCTAGACTTTCCTTTTCCTTGAATTGCAGACGCTTATTTGATTAGTTAGAATTCTCAGGTCGTTACATGAGTTGTAAGTTAATCTACCTTTTGGGTTTCTGGTTCTGCTGCGGGCTCTAGAATAATCTGAAGATGGGTTTGGCTATGTTTGGACAGAACTTGGACTTTCAGAATGGATGTGTACTTGGTCGTCTGATTTTTAGGAGTTTTCTGCCTATGAGAAGCTGATTATGGGGTATATGTTGTGCATGGATTATTCTGAAGATTGTTGGAGTCTTGGTTATTGTTGGAAGAATGTGATGTTTGATCCTTGGTCTAGGCAAGAAAATTATGTTTTAGAAGACTGTTTTGACTATGATTTCTCAGTTTCTTGCTTTTGGGTTCTATTTTAGTTTAATATCCTTTATGTCTTTTGGTTGGTTTTAGCTATTATCTTGTACACGGGTTCTTATAAACCCCCGTGATTTTCTTTTCCTGTTTGAATAAATTCGAAAATTGCTACAGAAAAAGAAAAATTTTGAGGTTGGGTCTTTTACCTCAACAATACTCACTCCCTCCCAAAACAAATGACCTTTTACTTTTTAATACGGAGTTTAATTTGAATTGCAAAATGTTGGGGGACAAATGAACATAGGTTGAAAATGTTGCTAACAATAAAAATAAGACATTTGCAGTGGTACATCTTTTACATTTGTAGTGGTACATCTATAAAAGGAATATGGGACATTTGTTCCGGGGCGGAGAGAGTATGTCATTGAAAGAAAAATTATGATTTATGATGCACCGCCACTCTAAATGAACACAACTTGGTTAAACTCTCGCTCTTCGAGTTCGAATCGAATTGTCATGACTTATGAGTAGGAACTCACAAAATAAAATATTGTTCGAGTTTGAATTATCATGTATAAGTTCGAATTCGATCATTTAATTCAAGCTTCTTGAGTTTATCTTATCAATTCACCAACAAACTTGAAATAATATGATAACTAGGAAGAAAGCGTGCTTCTAATTAAAACAGCCCTAAGAACTCCTTGTCAAAAAACTGCAAATACATCCCTGAACGTTTGGAAGATCCCAAGATACCTCAAAATTTAACAGGTTTTTTTTTTTTTTGTAAATAATGAAATGCATTAAGCTTAGTAGCCAATATTCGTTCCCATAATCGGGATTATAGAAGTTGGAGGTGAAAACCATAGTTTTCCATCCTCTTCTAAATTATATCCTAGACTAGCCAAATAGTCGGCACATGTATTAGCTCTCCTATCCAACTTCTTCAGATCGATGTCCTAAGAATTTCGAAAAAGCTGCTTGCATCGTTACATTTTGTCTTCCAGCTCCATCGGAGGGGAAGAAACTTCAGAGATCCAATAAAAAATAGTAGATGAATCCGTCAACCTGAAGTTTCGGAATGTGTCGTTGCCACGCAATTTCTAGGCTTTTCAAAAGACCTTCAAACTCAGTCTCATTAATTGTCGGATGATTAAGTCAGCCAGAGAAGCCTACCACCCATTGCCCAGCTGAATCACGGATCACACACCCAAAGGCTCCATTGTTCTCTTGCGCCCGACAGCTCCCATCGATTTTCAGTTTCAACCAGCTAGCCGGCAGCTTGCTCCAACGAATTAACCGTTGAAGGTTACTCTTTGGGTTCATCTTATAATCCAGATCACACGCGTGACGTTTAATAAGAAACAACATTCTCAAACTTAATGAAAAATACATGTGTGTATGTATATTCTAGTAAGTGTATGATTAAAGAAAACAATAAAGTGGGTTAGTTAAAGGATTGCAACATTCACAAAGATGAAATACCACTATAAACTTACATTGTTTACTTATTGCAATTTACTTTAACAAGTTTACAATATATACATTGTTAATAACTTCGTAAAAGAAATTGTATTCCCGGAGAAAAGTAGTATATAAATACTCGTTCCTTCTCCGTCTCCTTCGGTCTCTTCTCTGTTCCCCTCAATTTTCTTTCTTTCTCTATCAAAACATTCCAACTACTCCTCTCCTCAAATTCGATTTGTCGGCTGTGTTGCTCTAATATAGAAGCTGCGATGGTGGTGAAATTGGAGGAGGAGAGGTGGCGGCGGTTGATTCGATTTGTTGATTGGGTTGCTCTTTTATAGAAGCTGCGATGGTGGTGTGATGGATTGTGAGCTATATTTTATGTGAAATGGATGCAAAATCAAGTTGATCAGTGAAGTTGCAATGGTGAATTTGTTGGTTGAGCTGCGTTGGTGGATTTGTTGGTTGGGCGCCATGGTTGTTCTGGAAAAATTGGAGGAGTCCTATACCGACTACAACTCGACTTAGGTTTCAGAAGCAGAAGAATTGGGGAGAGTTTGTTGATTTCTCCTTCTCACTAGAAGGGTCGCTGATGAAATCGTAGCCGCAAATATGCTTAAGGTAGATCGTCAGATTGTCTTCCAGTTTTTGTCTCTATTTCAGTTTCGAGCTTTTTTGTCTCTATTTCAGTTTCGAGCTTAATTATCAATTTAGGTATTCAATTTTAGTGATTATGAAAATGGGTATCCATAGACAATAGAAGTAGAGGAATTAGTCAGTTATTTCAGATTTCAAGTTTTCATAGTTTGTAAGAACAATGCATTGCAGAAACATGATGATGTAACTACAATATCTTTTGCTCTAGCACATTATTTCGAGGTTCATGTGTAAGTATGCTTGCTTTTACTCTTATTATTCTGATTGTTGGTTGGAATTAGACTAACCAAATACTAGATCAGTTTGAGTAAAGCTTTACTCAACATTTATGCTTTACTCAACGTTTTGCTCTTATTATTCTAATTGTTGATTGGAATTATTATGATAAGTTCAATTTCATGAGTAGTTTTTACTTATAAAATGTTGATTAAAGCATGTGTAAGAAGCTTGAGATTCAATTATTTAGTTTGGTTGAGTTGGATACTAGATCAACTTGCTTGTTAATGAAATTGTCTTTAGTGCTGCATCGCCTTATTGATACCTAGGCCATTGAGAATATAAATGCAAAATGTATGTTCTATGTAGTACACCTGCCCTCTTGCTTGGTTGCAGAGTTAATATTAATCTAGGGAACTATAGAGGCCAGGTGCTATAGATGTACACGTCCAAGGAAGCTAAAACTCAGTAAGTCATGGTGAATTACAGAACAATAAAAAGCTCGCATATATAGGAGTCAGCTGCTTCTACGACAGTAAATTAATGGATTGCATAGAGTGCTCTTGCATTTGGTAATTTGATGTGTCCTTTGTTTCTTTGGAAATAAAGTAAAGATGTACATCTCTCTCATAGATTGAAAGTGCTTCAATGAAATGTGTTGACGTAACTTTTCAAGTATGAAACATATAAGGGCTTTTGTATATTCTGGACATATGGTTATTTTGTATTCACTGCATGATCATATGATTAAGATACTTATCATACATGCACAAATGTTGTTGATTTGGTTTCACCAGAGAATAAGATTCAATATTACACCAGCAATGCTTAAAGGTGTTATTGTTTTTAATTTTTTGCTTAACTCAGGTGGTGGGTGCTTAAGTTGCTCTATGCGTTTACCTTTTACTCTACTTGATCAATATTTGCAATTTTCTTCAGCATGTATTCAAGAAGTCCTATGGTCACATTGGACTTGCTCAAGGGCTTCAGGAATCATCAAGGTGCCAACTGCCAAGGTTATAGAGAAGCACGCAATCCAGTTATGTTTCCTGGGAGAGGACAATGACCAGCTCAATGACCAGCTGGATTATGTTAAGTTGGTGATTGATAATTGTGTGCTGATCACAATGTGAGCTTGATACCAATGCCTGGTGCAAAAAGACTGGCGGATGGGCTAGATTATGTATCTTTGCTCTCTTTTGAATCTATATATACGACTTGAGTTCTTAGCAATTCCAAATTGTTTTCTTCCTCAATCTATTGTTTCAGCTTGACTAATATACTTCTTGAGTGTTATAAGATATTCTCATTCTATTTAGAATAAGAGATGAATATGTAGTAGCAATGCATGAATCATGACTATATCTTATGGTGCTCTGCTTCTTGGTCTTGGAAAACATCCTTATTTGGAAGCAAATAGAAGTATTCAAACATTTTAATACAAGTTCTTGGATTGAAAAAGTTGTCCCCAAGTGTGTTGGGAATTATTGGAAGTGCAACTTCGCTTCAGAAAAGTTCGGTATTACGTAGGTACTATATTGATTGATTTATTTTGTTATTTTTATTTCCTTGGACACCCTTTATATAATGTCCTATTTGTATATCATGGCCGAAATTTCCTTGTAAAATGCCTTTGTAGGATGGAAATTTGAAAGAAATATCATGTTGAAATATAAACAACAAAGTACAACTCAATTTGAAAATCACTTCAACTCCTAACAATTGATCGGGAATCAAGTTACATTTGCCGTTTTAAAAAATAAAATAAAATATGTTGATATTTTCTAGTAGTATAAATAATTCAATGAAGTGTATAACACCACAAATACAGACTACATAGCTCCTCACTATCAAAAGTTTGAAAAAACACTCTTGGAGGAAGTCTACCAAAGAAAATTTGACCAAACTCCCTAATGCCTTCAGACCTAATTGAAAAGCAATTTAAATTGAGAAAAGCCAATTCAAATTTTCTATTTTATGTATAAAAAATACAATTGAAATTGACATTTCCCAATTCAAATTGATTCCCCAACAGACACCTCATTTTCATGCAAAGGACCTTCTAGGCATGAGTGCCCCTAGCTACCACTACAAGTATGCTACACCTTATATACAGTACAACAAATGTATATATAAATTACATGCAACCAATAGCAAAATTGGAAAACAACAAACTCATAACACCATTTTAACTAGGCCAACAGCATAACGGGCGTGATGCAGCTCCGATGCCTGTTTAAATGATCTTCTAGCCGGTTCAAGCCAAGCAGTAGACATTTTCTATCTATACCAGAGTCTGATCTATTTCATCTTTTTCATTTCTTGGAATTTTTGCTCGTCTCCAGAAATGCTCCTCAACAGTTGCCTTGAACAGATCTGTTCTGCTTGTGTTGCATTTTGCATCCGAGCAGCTTTAACCCAAGCAGGTTCCTATTCAATGCATATGTTAATTAAAACTATATCATACTAGTATTAAATAATTTATGGGCTCGTATGGGATTTGAGTATTCAATGCAACAGTACCTCAGGAACGATTCGAGAGAATCCGAATTTTATAAACAGTAGTATATGTTCCATTATGAGAATTGCGGCAAGTCCTGGTGATAAATTCCAGTTCCCTTCCTGATCGTACAAGCATACTAGGAGAGCACTATTGGTACATATTGACATCACTACCAGGAACTGAAATACAGACAGGTATAACAGTGATCAGGAAACCAATTTAATCAAATGAAAACTCATCCATTCAGATTGTGAGATTACCATTAAATATATAAGGTATATACCTGAAAAATATTCAACCATGCCCCAATCGTTGCATCAGCACGGGGAATCGGTCTTCTCATCACGGTAAGCAATTTTAGGGCATCAGTTCTAATCTCCGTTATGTTGTTCTGTTAGGCAAAGGGGTGACATATATAAGGAAATTGGCATGAGGTGATTTCTCGTGATAAGACAGCATAATCCATCATACCACTATAGCGAAGGCAAAGGCAAGGGGGAATGCACAAGCAAACATCATGATCATTCCAAACTGCAGTACTAACTCCAGGAAATCTGACACAAGTAGCAATTTTTATGAGTCTCGAAAATCAATTAAACTTGGATCTTGTTGAAATTTTTTGGATAGTAGCAATGCATGTTGATTACCATCAAATAGACCATCTTCAAGTTCCTGGCCAATACTAGCGGCATAACAAGGTTTTAGATATTCCTTTTCAACCCTCAGAATCGACCTGGACTTGCCATTTGATGTTCCAGAATCACGCTTCCGTTTAATCCTTCGAAGCAACATCGAACTACTTTGGTTTCAATAGCAATAGATACACACGGTGCAAAAAAGTAATGGGCAGAGTTAATAAAGAAATGCACCTGATAGCCCTGAATTTCCTAAAGCTGTATGATAGATAAGGTATAGAATTTTCCAGCAGATTCTCAATCACCTGAACATTGGTTTTGAGCGTCAAACACCACGAAAATAAAAGATGCCAAATTAATGAAAAACATTCATGCAATATCCATTATTCTGTTTCTACCTCCGAGATAATTAGACGCTGGATTAAAACTTGCCGCAGGGTCTTGATGTTACGATGTAGTAGAGCATGGTAGAATATTCCAATATATGATTGCATAAAATAAAGACCAAACACCTGGATGAAGCATCTTTTAGTTTTCTCTAGCACATGTACAGGTGATAGAATGTATAATAATAACTAAACCTCGTGCCTGATATTCATCCACTTCGATTGATACATACAATAAAATCAATTGATTTGGAAGAATATCAGCCACATGAGCCCTACATATAGCACCTAGAACCAGTCTACTAGAGCTCTCTTTTGGGTACCTTATAGACCAGGCTGTTGGCTCGATACTCCACATTCTCGTTATTTTCATATTTAATAAGCTTCACTGAGATTTTTCCACCTATCTTGTTGAAGTACTGTATAGCAAGGAGGTACACTGACGTCAGACAAAACCTGGAAAATAGATCGATTAACAATTGGTTGAACAAGATATCCTATTGACCATCTCAATAAATAAATAAATATTGGAATGACAAAGAAACAGTAAGGGTAAAATCAATGAAATGAGTTCTTCCAGCAATATTCTCACTTTTTTCAGCCATTCACACTCTATTTATCACATTAAATCTTAATGAAGGAATATCTATTATGAAGCAGCTACTTCATAAGAATGTCGCAAGACGATATTAAGTCGATTTAGAACTGTCAGTGAAGATGAGAGCTAATCCTCTTGATGTGGGTTGTTTAGGCGCATAATGCCACATTTCAGATGATCAAAACATATTGTACAAGACGAAACACTGTCATGTACATAACTTGAAACAACGACTGGTTCTGACTTCCGATACCTTAATATAAGTGACACCTTTCCCCTAAGAGAAAGTCTTGTGAATACAGTTTTTTCAAAACATTAGAAAAAGCCATTTGACACGACTGCAAATTAGAGGAATGTGTCAAACATTTGGTGTGGTTTTTCCAAATATTCAGGAAAAAAAATGCTTTACCTAAGAAGTTTGCTTTCAATAGTACATGTTCTCTACAACATCCACCTGTCCACATTTGTCATGTTAAGACAATTCTTGGCCATAATCAAGAATTCATCGTAAAGGCATAGGTCCGACTATATAGGAACCAACAAATGACCAGTGTGTGTGAAATTTCCAGATGTTTCAAGCAAGACTGGATGTGCGAAATTATGATGCTGAAGTTCATACACATATTATGATATGGCCCTTGACCATATTAAACATGATTATGTCTTTTAATCCATAATACAAATTCTAATGTCTATTAAACATGATTTCACATGGGTTTATATAATATCAATATATGTGTGTATATCCATCCATTAAGATTGGAATAATGCTAGCAAACGCCTCCTAATGGAATATTGCTCCCAGCCCATTTCATAAAAAAATATATTCGTGCCCAAACTTCAAAGAATCAGATTTGGCAAACATGTGACGGATCCCCTATTGATGAAAAAGAAAGAAACGAGAGACAGGCAAGGGCCCATTGGCCTGTCGCCGACTAAACCTCTAACAGTGTCTGAAATGTACCTATATTTTTGGGACAAAGGAAGTATTTGGCAAAGAAACATTAATAATAATCTTCTAGAAATGGATGTTTGATTAAACCTTGACATGCTGATATTCTGGAGCATGAAACCGTTTATTAAGTTTGTAGTGAGTTCTTAAATACAGTCCTGAGATGCAATGATGGCAGCAAGTCCAAACCAAGCTGCCTCAAGTACAGGGATGGTTTGATCATCATTAAATTCACGTTTTAAGTTCAGCAATTCAAACTCTGTAGAAGCCATAAAAATAGAAATGAACAAAACCAGGTGCTTACTTTAGAAGATCAGAGGCTATAACTTCGTAGAGATGCGCATACGCCAATTCAAATGGAAGCTGTAGACATATGATACTCATTATGATCAAGGCATCGTTTCTAAATCTCATCAGCCATCTGAACCACTCCTCTCTTTGCACAACTGCTTTTTCTTTTTTATCTGTCCCTAGTTTCTTCAGAAGCTCCGCAGGAGATCCAAATGTATTCCGTTCTGCTTGCACTGATTTATGTTCAAATTCTGCGGTAGTTGATTGATATGTCTGCCACCTGAATCACTCAACATATGGGAAATAATGAAATAAAACTCTTCAGAACTAAGAATGAAAGAATATTGATCTCATATAGCTATTGGAATTTAAGTCTATCCAGAGACAAACCTGGCTGAAAGGGCCGAGTTCTTGCGTTTCCAGAATTGGAAAAACGCAACAGCCCAAGAAATAAGGCATATGAAGAAAAAAGGCAGAACCAGCAATTGCAGTGATCTGAAGAATAAATTGATTTTGTGAGTATTAATACTAAGATTATGTGGAATACCAGCCTAAGATTTACGAATTGGATGAAGAGGCTCAGGTTTATACCCGAAGTCGACTAGTTGCACTATAAATCCTAGGGCTGCTGGAAACAACATCCACCTTGTGTACATCCCAAGAAATGCAAAATAAGTAGCTATCTATAGGAAAAGCACCCCATTAGCCCAAAAAACAAAAGAAGAACAACTAACTTCACATAGAATCAACCTGTGAACTAAACAATGAGACATAATAACTATACAGTATTTACCTTCATCCCGTAATATGAACATATATCATCAATTGGCTGTGAAGTTAAGTCCAACCAGTTCATCGCCCAGCTTCTCAGGAGCAGCTTCCGTGTCTTCTCAACTAGAAAGAATTGGATGCTACTTTAAAGTTCAAACATTCAGCTATAGAATACTGTGATATTTATACCAAGAGATCATACCATGCAAGGGAAATATTTCCTTGATAATGCCCATTAATTGCAGTTTCCGGAGTAGAGATTCCCCCGGCAACCAATCAACCTCTTTGCTGTCAGACTCGAGGATAATGATAGAGTCTCCTGCATTAACCTGCAAATTGTTGCACATTGATTATGGTAGAAAATTCCTCAAAATTTCGTCACTCTATCTGGGCCTTTTGCATATAGATGAGGGTATATAAATCCTCTGGGATCGACAAAGCAAAAGATTACAAAACCAATTCAAGTCCTTGCATTGCATGTATAAGGTAACAAGAATATGGGCTTATCAGGTGTTAAACTCAGTTGTTCCTTTTCCACGGAACACCTATTAACTTAGTTTTGAAAGGTTACACAGTAACATATGGATACCAAATTAGAAGCAACTCACAATTCCATGTATTATGTGATTGTAGCTACCGAACCGTTCGCACCAACTGAACAAGGAACCATCAGGCTGCTTTACAAAAGCTTCGGCCTCGTCCCATTGGAAAGGAAAATCCATTCCTGGCAAAATTAAGCACGATATGAAACGACAAGAGACGCACACTCACACAAGCTTGCGAAGAGTAGTAAGCAAGTCAAAAGCGTACGCGAAGTTAAACTAAGTGGCAGCTACCTATATGGGTCCGTTTCCTAAAATGCAACTCAGCTGCAGCTTTTCCCAGAATCTCCAGAGGTGCTGCCAACTGCAATACAGGAAATAAACCCTTTTTCGTCATCGGCATACTGACACATTGAGCATACAAGCGAAGTAGAGGAACTACAATGCATTTGTATACAGGAAGTAAAACAGTATTTAAATCAAGAACTCGTAAGAAAGACCATTCATATTGAACCCAAATAGGAACCAAGATAAACAAGCATTGCTACATAACTATGAAAGAGATGAAAAGGAGAGATAAAAGGTAATACCTTTATGAACTCATTTTGAAAGCCAAGAATTCTATCAACAATTAGGCCCTTTTTCCTGAACTCGTCAATAAGAAGTTGAACACAATCATTATCTGGGTCTTCACTTTCAGTTTCACCCAATTTAGGAACCACAATTGCTATCTCAAACACACACTCTTCTCCTCCATTCCCATTGCCATTCCCACTCATTTCAAAACAAAAGGAGGAAAAACCCAACAAAATTCACCACCACCAATGCCACGAAAACCCAAAATGGTGCCTTTTTTTTCTCAATTTTCAACACAGGACTGCAAGATTGTAACTTTGGACACAATTTACGAGAAAATATTCAAAATATATTCATTTGTGTGTTTCTTTGTATGTTTAGGTCGAATAGTAGGAGATGTTGAATGAGAGAAAGAGAAGAGAAGAAACAATTGTATGTGTAAACGAGATTTAAGGAATAGCATGTCTACGTGTAGGAGAGAGACTGATACACGTGGCATTGCCTCTTTGTCTTTTATCTCCCATGCAGAATATGATAGATGGGAAATTTCTAGAGGCGCCTCCTTTTTGCCCCGAGACCATCTACAATGGTAACGCGCGACGATGCATTTTCGTGTCACGATGATGCATCATCGCGCATTTTTTTTTTCAGTGGTGACGCGTCGTCATCACGTCATTAAAAAATTTTATTTTTTTGTAAATTTTATTTTTATTTTTATTTACATATTATTCATATTACAAGATTGCTTAGATGTTGAAATTAATAAAATTGTATTTTTTTAAGTGGTTTTATAATTTATTAAGGTTTAAAATAAAAAAAATATTTTACTAAAATATATTTAATATATTATAATATTGTTTAGAAGTTAAAATTAATAAAATTAAATTATTAGAGGTTGTTTTATAATTTGAAGTTTAATTGAGAGAGACAGTGACTTGGTGTAATATTTAAATTGGTTTAGAATTAAATTATAGTATAAAATTCATATCTATGTATTCATGTTGTGATTAGGAATATGTAATTAAGTGATGTTGTTGGTAAATTATGAAGTAGGATACAAGTGGTAATTAAAAGGATAGATCGTAATGTTGAAGGACAGAAAATGACGATGTGGTCTAATTTCCAGTGATATGGCATCAATTTTCCACGTACAATTTGAGGCACAACAAACAATGGACACAGGAGCATGATGAATAAATCAAGTTGCACGATAGATGAAAATGAAAGGTGATGGAGTGAGAACAATTTTTTCCGATATCACAAATTCATAATCCATCCATCCATCCAAGAAAGGTAGTTGGGATTGATTTACCTCACTACTACGTCGCACTGTATTATTATTAATATATTTTTAAAATTTAACAAATAACACAACTAACAACTAAAAAATAATTTATAAATCCTTTAAAAATTAAAATATTTAAAATAACAACTAATTGAAGTTGTATATAATTATTTTTAGTAAATAAAAAATTAATAAATAATAATTCTCTACCCTCAAATCACCACCAGCACCACTACCATCTCCGGTCACCACCACCAGCATCACCACCATATCCAGCCACCACCACCATCTCCGGCACCACCGTCAACATAGTTATGATTAAGGAAAGTTTTTCAATAATCCCATTACATTTAATGTATCGGTGTGCTCAACCTCTCACTATTACCGACCTCCACCACCATCAGCTCCAGCCACTGGCTGCCATTTTACATATATGAATCTGGATACAATGCTACATCAATATGAAAGAATGTTGCAACGTCAAGAATTTATCTAGACATTTCTCCCGTCTAATAATGCTACAACGATATGAAGAATGCTACAGCATCAAGAATTTATTTTGACATTTTCCCGTCTAATAATGCTACAATGATATGAACGAATGTTGCTACGTCTTTTGTTTTCGATGACGGCACAATGTTGCAGTGATATGACCACATGCTGCAGCGGTACAATTAAAGATTATGAATGTACATTACATGAATTTCAAACGTATATACTCATATTTATGTATTAAATAACATAATATATTAAATTAAATTCATTTATATATGAAAAGAATTATGAAATATATTCATGTAAAGTTATATTTGATTTAATAAGTTTGAGTAGCAATCGATCAACTATCTTTAACTTTAACTATAAAGTACTC
>JAYMSP010006172.1:0-12150 GCA_036897095.1 Plantago elongata | reverse complement strand
TTCAAATCCCTGGGTTCCATTGCCCCCCCCCCCCCCCACATTAACAAGAGAAACTAACAAGTACAATTATATGAAATTCAGAAAGAAAAATTAAGACAAAAGTAGAAAAATAATCTGAGCAGATGATATGATGTTGGTCTCTAGTTTGTCTTCATCACCTGCGTTACAAAACCCAAAGCTTTCCTTTCACAAAACTGTCGCACCATTTCAGAAAACCAAACCATTTCTGGGCTTTTCAAGATTTCACCCAGCAACATCTACTCAACTGATACTGAGCCCTCTTACTACTGATTCATCACCAAAATGCTTCTCAAAAGGGCCTTCCAGTGGCCAAGAAACGGAGCAGCAAGCTTATCACTTTGAGAGGTTGTTTTCCAACCTTAACCAAACCACATTCAAAAGGGAGCCTGGTATATATATTTTTTATTTCGCTTCTTTTTCTCCATTTACTGCTTTGAGTTTTATCATTACATATTGAAGAGGCCTTTGTACTTGATAACAATTTAGTCTTAGATAGTCATGTTCTGTAGGTGAATGAGGAGAATTGTGGTAGTAGAGTACATCATGTAAGGGGAATAAGGAAATTGTGGTAAAAAAACATTTTATGGTGAATGAGGAATATATTAGTAGAAAACATCTTGTATGAGGAAAAAGAGTAGAATAGATTTTGTTGCTTATCGCCGCATTGTGTCAAGAGCAAACCGAGAAAGTAACCCGAGTTAATTTCCTCATTTGAGTTACTTCGTAAGCCCCGGTTTTACATGAATTCTCATCATTGCCTGTTACCACCCGCGTTTTTTATCCACGTGATTTAGACTGTGCTAATTGTATGGATAGGATTGAGTTGTTGTAACACATCAGAATGAGATTTGTTCCAGCTGATGCAACAGATTTTATTAGAGCATTTGCTCTTTTCTTTCTGAATAAAGTCAAATTGCGACTGAACTACCTTGGGCAGGGTATTTTTGTTTTTCATCCGTCAATTTCATGGGTTTTCATTCTTTGCTGTGTTTAGTATTCATTTGATGCCTAGTGGTTTCTATTTCGCACTATAAACGGGTTTGTTTTCATGAGTTTCATCAGCCGTTCGTTTTAACTGGTTGAAATGACATAATAATAGTTATATTTATTCAGTTAATCTTATCATATACTGATCCTCTTCTATCTAATATTCCTCAGGAAGCCTAACAGGTGCAGTGTTTCTTGTTGCTGGAACCACTGTATGTTGCTTCTTGCTTATACGTGTTTATAACTGTGATACTTATTTTCATAATGCCTGCCATAGTTTGCCCCATCAGTAATAAAAAGTTCAAAACTAATTGCCAAAATTACTATATGCATGTTGATGCTTTAGTTTTCAATATGTTACATGCTACTACTTCTTTTCCTTTTCTTTTCTGAGAATTGTATGCTTCTTTTCATGGCTTCAGTAGTTGTGATCACTAATATGTTTCGACAGGTAGGGGCAGGTATACTTGCCATTCCAGCAGTAACACGAGAGGCTGGATTTCTGGCATCAGCAGTAATTTGCATCTTGTGCTGGATATTCATGGTAAAACTAATGGCTTTAGCTTTAGCCTATCCGTTTGATTTTATGGAAGATGCTCTTATGACGTGACCAAACTAGTGCATAAACTACCTTGAATTATGAATCTAAAATGTCTTTTTGATAACTTGTTGGTCTTCGACGCAATGTTAGTTACTTTTCTTGATCGTACGGAAGGCTTATTGTTTGCCTAGGTTCATATGCTACTGTCAGTTTCTCATGTTCGCTGTGTATAATTCTTTCCAAACATTCTTTCTCCAGGAGATTTTTTTATTTTTTATTAATATAGTGTGTCATACCTGTTGATAATTACCAACATGTCTTTCTTGGTGTAGGTTGTCACTGGACTGCTTGTTGCTGAAGTGAATGTGAAGACAATGTGTGAGCTTGGTTCCAGGGGCGTTTCACTGGTAAATTAATTTAAATATATATTGTATTGAGGGCATACATATGGTCTCCATGAGTTTAGCTTGAGATGGAAATTAATCATTAGCTGCTTCTCAATTTGGGTTAGAATTGTGGATGTCTTTCTAATTTCCTGTTTTAGACACACATCATTTACCTATGAAAAACCCAATGACATACTTAAATAAACAAGTACGAATAGCAGTGTAGTTGTGATGCTGCCTCATAAAATATTAAATGTGAACTATCATATGCTGAACTTGAACAAAATAGCCTTTGTTACCTCGTTTGCACAGAACTAGGGTGCATTCTGCTGCGCACACTGGCCTTAAGTTCAGCCGTCTTGTAATCTACATTTAATGCTCAGTTCCGAAAATTGGCGATTTTTTTAAATCTATTTGTTTTGTTTTTTTTCTTTTCCTTTTTGGCTGGTTGTCTTATGGTTGATGCAACTTTCAGGTATCAATGGCCAAGAGAACCCTTGGAAACACTGGAGTCCAGGTTGCCTGGTCAGTGAAAACTTCACTTTATCTAAATTCTTGCAATGTTGTGTTTTTTATTGACGAACTTGTAACTGATAGTGATATTTGTTTTTTTGCTGCAGCTGGTCCTACATATTTATTCACTACGCCCTCCTTGTTGCCTACGTGGCCCGTTCCTCTGAAATTTTAACAAACTTCCTTGCCATTCCACTGTATGTACAAATATATGTGTTCTATTGTTTTCATTAATATTTTGGGGATGATTACATGAGCACTTTTTATGTTTGTTAGGTGTTGATGGACAGCATTGTGATTGCAGATGGGAATCTGCAACTTTGTTTTCGCTGCTTCTTGGAGGCCTTTGCTATTTTGGAAGGTTGATTCCGTTACCTCTTGCCTTTTTTTCTTTCAGGAATTATTAAGTACTCTTGAGTAGTATGTGATTTTTCCAGCCATCAGTCCTCAGTACCTTGAAAAATCAATAGGTATATGTCTATAGTTAGCATTAGCTTTACTTTGTTATTTGATCACTTTCTTATATTAACCACGTCCAGTATACATACATTTATTATGTAAAATTTGAGTCTACCATTAATTCTTTTGCCTTGAAGAATATTGAAGTGACAGTTTTTTTCTTTTGTTTTTTGCTCTTAATTTAGTTATCTATCTCCTTTTTTTGTCTGTAGCCAGCGGATTATTGGTGCCGTGAATGGTGCTCTTGTAGTTGCCATCATAGGGTCGTTTGCCACCCTTGTGGTAATGCTCTTTTCTCCTATAATTTGTTGTTCTGCACTATTTAAAGTTCGAACTGTATATCTGTGTTATGGCTTTATCCCAGTAGTACTAAACTACTATATACATGTGAAACTAGTAAGTACATGTCAGAAGGAAACCCGTTACATTTTCAGTACTGAGGATTGATTCGAATTAACTGAGTTCCATAATTCATGATTCCATGAGATAGTTGATAAGTAATAACCTGTTGCTACCTGATGATATAAAATCAATTTACTTGCTTATATTATGCGGTGTTCCTCGTGTGGATATACAAATTTTAAATATATAAGTTCCGTCTTGTTCTCAAAATTGATTATCCTTTACTCACTCCCATTACTTTCTTGTACACAAAGAGACATTGTTTGCTCTCACTGAAGTGTCTCTTCTTATATAATCCATTTAGAACAACAATACATGCAAAGTGGCTACTTTAGAGGAATGCAAAACCTGGTAGTAAAATGATTGAATAGAACGTATATATCATATATCCAACAAATACGATGATAATCGTGATGAATACTGTCTTATTTCTTTGTATTCAAATGGACACTTTATGCAAATGTTTTTAGGTAGTCGCAAGTGGTGACTTTCACTGGGATGCCCTTCTCAGATCCAACTTAGAAGCTGCACCGGGGAGTATACCCATTGTAGCACTTTCTTTTGTTTATCAGGTGGTAGAGTCTAAATCTTTCCAACTTTCCTATCGGTGCTAATTTAACTATCAGTCTAATTAAATCAACATTGTTGCAGAATGTTGTGCCGGTTCTCTGTACAAATCTTGAAGGTGACTTATCCAGAGTAAGGTAAATAATGTTCATGAATAATGAACTTCCAAAATATCGTTGTGAAGTTTCAAGATGAAGATTTCGTTTATCTGACCAAGTCCTTGATGTTATTTAAGAGAGAGCTGCTGACATCTTGAAGTAAATGTGTCAGTATAGTGAAGAATTGTTCTTTACGAATGATTAGAATAGGTACGAGTAGTGTCATGTGTATGTCTCTCTATATCAAATGCTCAGTCCTATCTCAATAACCAGCTAGGATTAACATCATAGCCAGCAAAATTGGTAAGACCTGAAGCCAATAATGGTTTATTTAGACATAGTAATTTTAAGTACAGGTCTGATTAAGAAGGAAATATTGAAATAACATTAGAGAATCGGAAGTTTTACCTCCAGCCTCATCTAGGGCTTATTCTCACACTTTTTATTTCTCAGTAAACCATATTTGGCAGAGTCATTCCAGTTGAGTTTGCATATTCTGTGTAATGGTTATTGAGACAGTCTTAGTGAAAAGATACAAGTTATACCACTTGTAAATTTTTGGCTATGAGTCGTATCAATTGTAATGGATATGCTGCACAACCCTGGTTGGTCATTGAGATAGGCTGATAGAGTCAGGAGTCATCCAATAGTGAAAGAGGCGGTTATATTCAGTTTATGTTGTTCCTCCTTATATGCCTCTCCAGAACTTATAGCTCATTTATGTAATAGGCTGTATAATTGATCAACCTATATCCTTACATTAGTAATATCTGAACTGTCTTTTACTCTTTCTATCATCAGGACTGCTATTGTTATGGGCACTGCTATTCCGCTTGCTTTATTTCTTGTATGGAATGCTGTGATTCTTGGAACCATCGCAACAACCGGAATGGCTTCTGGTGCACTTGCAGATCCTCTGCAACAGTTGCGAGCTACAGATGGAGTTGTTGGTGTCAGTAACTTCTTTCTCTGTCTACTGTTCGTTTTCCTTAAATGAAACTAAGGCTCTTGCTTTACTTGTAGATAACATTGAAACTACAGTTTGAGCTCTACGTCGACAGGCTAAAGTACTTATTGAGTTTTATGATTTTCGTTTTTCAGCCAATAGTCGACATGTTCTCATTTCTTGCAATTGCCACTTCTTACATTGGATTTGTATTAGGCCTCTCCGACTTCCTAGCTGATTGTAAGTGGGCCATCTTTCCCCTCTCAAAGAACTTGTATGCTATATTGCGCATTGAGAAACATATGTTCTTTCTTATCTTAAAACTTCACGTGATTCAGTGACATTTTCCATTTTCTCATGTGTGCTGACATATCCACCTCAGTACTGAAACTCCCGTCAGGTCAGAACAAGCCGCTGCCTTATCTGCTTACATTGTTCCCACCATTGATTTTGTCATTGCTGGATCCTGAAATATTCTTTAAAGCATTGGATTTTGCTGGAACATATGGAGGTATTTCTTATATAAAACGCGTCAATGCTTTGTCTGTTAATCAGTTAATGCATAGAATTTCTGTGTAGTGCGTTATCAATTTTCCCTAGGTGTATGATGACAATTCTTTCTTCAATATTGTAGTGCTAATAAAATTTTGTTCATACGGTTTACTTTTCATGAATATGCAGTTCTTGTGCTGTTTGGACTTCTTCCTGCTGCAATGTCCTGGGCAGATAGGTACTCGGACTCGTCTGAATCTCCGAGAACTCCCCAGATTGTTCCTGGAGGGAAAGTCACACTCTCACTTGTGATGGGAGGTGCTGGGCTTGTCATTTTTACTGAAATACTTGAGAATTTTCTCCATGCATAGGAGTCTAACTGCAGAAGTCACATGTGAACTACCCGTGCACTTTTACTCTGTTAGAAGATGTAGTGTTATATTTAGTTCAACGTGTTGTTACACATTCCTGTCGATTACTTGAAAACGAACAATCAATTTACAGGTTTTACTATCCTTATATGTGTTGTTTAAATCGTACCTTCACTCTCAAGTTCTGGACTGCATAGCATAATGTAGATACACAAGTCTAACAACTATGGATTGGAAGTTTTCAGTTCTAGCTCATGTTGCTTTTGGGCCTCTGGCGACATTCAAGTTACTGCGGAATATCCCCTTCAAGCTCATCCCGAGAACCATTTACAACTAAATTTTACATCATACACGAATTTTACTTTGCTCAAATCCTGAACTCTAACCCAAGACAGGTCAGATCAGATTCATCATAGTGAGCTGGGGTTAAGATGTTCCATTTCGATCATGTTTTGGTAGAATACATCAGATACTGATGTACGACAGAACTCCATGGATGCACATGCATGAGGGGTGAACTCATCAGCAAAGACAAACCAGATGAAACGAAACAAATAATGTTGAAGATAACACGTAGTCTGTTTTATAGACAACCCTCACACTAGTCTACTCTGTGTCATTTGTCAAGATGTGAAGTGCTCAAAACCTAAGATAAAGAGGCATTGGAAGAACGCAGCTTCAATTCCGTTATTCAAGATTGAAGAGTAATTCAACAACATTCATGAGAAAGTAGAAAAACAATATTTACACGAGAGAGACATTATGTGGTCATCTTTTCACACCAAGTACTGTGAACATACAAAATCACTGTAGTTTCCACCTGCTCATCTTACTAAACTTGAGATTTTCAGTAATTAGGTAAAGACTTGTTGCGCCAAACACAAAAGACACATCAACTGTGACAGAGAGAGACTGGGATAGCAACCAGATGAAAAGGAACTTTAAGGCCAACCTTAATAATCAAAAGGCCACCTCATCCAGTTATGCTCCTCTTCGTTGGGTGGCCTGGAGTTGCTCCCTCTGTTTTCAGAATTTCGTTGAGTGTTCTGAGAATTCTGGTTTGACGAATTGGATGAAAACAAGAACGAAAATGGGTTCCAGCGTCCTTGATTCTGAGTATTATTATCCCTCCTACTGCTACTAGTACTAGCCTCGGTGGCACTAGAATTTGCAGTTCTCCTAGGTCTATTAGTACGAGCATTTCCAGAACCATTCGCAGGCAACTCAAGGCGACAAACAGGGCATGAATTGTGTTCAACCAACCAAGGAACAATGCAATCTGAATGGTAAAAGTGATCACATGGCATCTGCCTTGCCTCAGAGCCCAACTCAAATTTATCCTTGCAAACTGGACAGTGTGCATCCGTATTCAGATGCCTTTGAGAAATTCTAACAGTCGGCATAGCATCTATTGCAGCACGGGGTGCAGGAGGTGGACCTTGCCTTGTGTTCATACTTAGCTGCTGAAATAACTCATGTAACCCATTGCTCACTAGGAAGTCACTAATATCAGCACGACCATGCCCCATTCCAGGCCCACCATTCAAAAAAAATTCAATCGGATCACGACCAGAGACGCCAATAAACACCGGGCCAGATGTTCCTGGACGGATATTCCGTTCTGGAATCATACCCGGCCTTGTCCTGACATCAAAATTGGGAACTCTTCCAGCCATCCTCTGCCTCATAACAGCAGCAAATGCATCCATGATCCCAACCCTTGGATCAAGGAAAGGTTCCATAGCAAAACTAGATGCATCAGCTGGGCGGGTACCAGCAACCTCATGCAGCTCCTGTACAAACCCTCCATCACAATATGGACAGACCATATCTCGGGATATTAGCCGAACTGCTCGGCTGCATTGGTAGCACCAATGAGTATTTCCACCACTCGACATCTTATCCGTGAAACTCTCTTCAAGTTCTTAAACTTAAATCCCAATCTTTTATATACCTATACCATCCTGCAGCATCCAAATGTTCAATGTTTAATAACAAGCATACACATCATGCAATCAAATTGAAGACTCAAACTAGATCCTACTATCTCACATTAACAAAAACAACTACTAGAAAAAGGGAGAAAAAGCAGAAACGATATCACAACAACATAAAATGAGTCAATTCCCCGGAAACACCACCATTAGTTCTGGGGAAGTTGTCATATGCTTGAATTTTATCAAAATTAGCTGCTCAGCTCATATAGTTGAACTTGGGATATGATAAGCTAACTAATTTGAATTAATGTGCTAAACATAAAATGTAAACACATATTGCCTAGCCAGCTGATGCAACAAATCAAACTTGAATGGGTCAGATGATCTAGGCTACTGATTAGCTAATTTGGAACATACAATCACATTTATCTTAGAACCTAGTTGATAATCTCACCCAGAACCCAGCCTAAAGCTACTCTCTGCAACAAAATTTTACAGAAATGACACGGCTAACAACTAAATTGATTTGACAATGAAGCGCAACTCAATTGGTAAAAGAGGCTTCAACTCCAACCAATTGGTCGTGTTCGAGTCAACTTTTAGCCTTTTCTAAAAAAAGAAAAAGAAAACAACTAAATTGAACAAAGAAGTACAATTAGCCTATGAATCAGCTAACAATCAACACACGACTGAAAATTTACCCAATTAGAGCAGCAAAACCAGCATCTACGTCACAGAAAGACCGATCCAGCAGCATCAGCAGAAAATAGCCACCATAAATCTAGAAATTCGAGCAAATTCAACCAATTAAGAAACGAGTAAAAAGTAACATCGGAGATTAATAGAATGAGGATGAAGAATATGACCTGATTTGAGCTCCCAAGAATTGAGTGAGTAAAGTGAGAGTACTCCTCGCACTGCAGAAGGAACAACAACAACAACAAGAAGAAGCAGAGAAAGAAAAATGAAAGGAAAAGAGTGGATATTTATCTGCAAATAGTGCTTCTAGAATGACGGAGACAGTTATGTATACACTCCGGTCCCTTAACCTTTTCGTATTTGCACAAATTCCCCTTCCATATTAACCGATCAAAATTTCACAAATTCTGTTTAGCCTAAAACAGAACAGAGTATAAAACCCAAAATATCATTTCCACACTTGTAATTGACTACCCTACCACACTACAGCAAAACCCTAATTTTATTTTCCCCAAATCTCCTCCTTCATCCCAATTTCCATGGCGAGAAAGAGGAAGTCCCGTGCCACTGAAACTCCCACGGAGCCCGAACCCGTCCAGACAATAGAACCCGAGCCTGAACAACCGGAGGAAGCTCCGCAGAATCTACAAACCGAAGAAGACACTGTTATGGCCGAAGACGACAACGCCATTGAAACTGAAGAAGTCGTAGAAGAGGAAGAGGAAGTCGAAGAAGAAGAAGAGGAGGAAGTGGAAGAAGCAGAAATGGTGGTGGCTGCAGCTGAGAAAAACGAGTCCGAAGCTGAAATTAGTGAGAAGCCGAGTGAAATCGTTCCGGAGAATGGAGCTGTGGAGGAGAAAGTGGACGAGAAGGAGGTTAAATTGGAAGAAGTGGAAGAGGAGGAGGAATTGGAGGAGGAGCCACTCGAGAAGCTTCTAGAACCGTTTACTAAGGATCAGCTTACTCTTCTTGTTAAAGAAGCTGTGGCTAAGTATCCGGATTTAGCTGAGAATGTGAACAAATTGGCTGATTTGGACCCTGCTCACCGTAAAATCTTCGTTCATGGTCTCGGTTGGGATGCAACGACTGAGACGATTACGGCGGTGTACATGAAGTATGGGGAGATTGAGGATTGTAGGGTTGTTATGGATAAGATTACGGGGAAGTCGAAAGGATATGGTTTCATTCTGTTTAAGCACCGGTCTGGTGCGAGAAGAGCTTTGAAGGAGCCTCAGAAGTTGATTGAAGGTCGAATGACTTCGTGCCAGTTGGCGTCTGCTGGTCCGGCTCAGGCTTCTCCTTCACCAAATGTGGTGGCAGTTGCTACTCCTTCTCCGCCTGTGTCGGAGTATACGCTAAGGAAGATTTTTGTGAGCAATGTGTCAGCTGAGATTGATCCTACTAAGCTTGTGGAGTTCTTTTCCACGTTTGGGGAGATTGAGGAGGGTCCACTTGGGCTGGATAAACAGACTGGAAAACCCAAGGGGTTCTGTTTGTTTGTGTATAAGAGTGCGGAGGGTGCCAAGAAGGCATTGGAAGAGCCACACAAGGAGTTTGAGGGTGTGGTTCTCCACTGCCAGAAGGCGGTAGACGGGCCGAAGCACAGTAAGGGGGGATTTTTCCAGCAAACACCACCGCAGCAGCAGCAGCAACTTCATCACCAGGGTAAGCAAGGGTATTATAATCACCCTGCGAAGAAAGGGAGGTATGCTGGAAGCAGTGGAGGTATGGGGCGTGGTAGGGGCGGACATTTAATGGCACCGAGTGCTGGGCCAGGCGTGCCTCCCATGGGATTTAATCCTGCGGTTGCTCCTGCAGCAATTGGGCAGGCTGTGGCAGCCTTGTTGGCTAACCCTAATTTGATTGGGGGCATTGGAGGAGGGATGAATCCTCAAGGAGTGCCACAGATGATGAACAATGCAGGTTACGGAGGTCAGGGTGGTCCTGGAGCATATGGAGCTCAACCGGGAATGCAAGGAGGCTACGGAGGCCAGCCACAGATGGGTCAAGGTGGAGTTAGGCCTCATCAGGGCGGTCCACCCTATATGGGTCATGGTCGATAGGTAAGGGTATTTGCAATTTATTTATAGACTTGCTGTTGAGACTTAATCATGAACATATGCAATATGGTAAATTAGCTTGACTTGGTATGGCATTTTTAGTTTTTGCATTAGCGATCTTCTTGACCATGCCATTTTATGTGCCTCTAATATCTTCTATAGTGGTGGAAAACTTACAGTAATAATTTATCTATATATTGGTCTAATTAATTACCCAACATATTTCATTTTTTAGATATCTGATCTTAGGTTTTCCGTAAAGAAGGGTTTCTTTAGGATGAAAATTTCAATTGAAGTTATTTTGGTTAGTATGCAACATCATTTTTTACAGAAATAGTATATTCCTTATAATATAAAGTGAGCCATACAGAAGGAAGGACTGTTTGTAACCAAAGAAGTTCTCATTTGTTACGAAAATTACTTGGGTGTTGCACCCTTTTGGATATAAGTTAAGTAATGAATTAATGGTCCACTATACTGCTATCAGATTATACACTGCTTAACTACTTGGATAAAACATTAAAGCATGTTATCACAATGTTAGATTCGTAAATTTGATGTCATTTGTTGACTGGTGGTGGTGGACTCCTAAGGTGGCTGGGATGTATGTTTTTGGCTTTTGCAGTCTGTTCCTCTCCTCTCTGTATGGAGAAATGCTGCTTTATCATAAGCGGCAGAGGGTAGGCAGATTTGTGGTAGTGGGGAGAAAGAAATCCACCGGTGTATGGTTGGAGAGAGACGGATGGAGATATGAGATTCGTTTTGCGGTATGTTTTCAATTTATGAGAATACTGTAAAATATAGTTTGTTGACGATCTGGATGTAGAATTTGAGAAAGGAGGTACATGCACATTTGACCCTTCATCATCTGAGTGGACCCAATCAACTTAAAAGAATATCTGGCACAATTATTTGAACCAATAAAGCATCATCATAGAGATGGCACACGCATTGACCCATTTTACTGTCCGACTCATTGATGATTATTGCATATATGCAGTGTGTGTGACATGGAAGGTGCTGATAATGAATTGACTATGTTGGTTTTGTGAGATATTAGAACTTGAACACACCTACTTGGGTCATATTAAATCCGTTATAGAAGTTTAGCAACAAAGGTTTAAGAAATGCATAACTAGTAGTCTAGGAGCTGGGTTAGGGTATTTCAGAATATACTTATGAGGGTGATTTAAGGATGGTGATGAGGAGAGACCATTGTTCAACATGCCTTAACCTTGAATTTAATGTAAGGACCACTGGTTGCAGCAATCAACTGGACAACATGCTCTGGTTTGTGCCTGGAAGTACTGACTTAGCCTACCATTTCAGTGTAAGGTAGGTTTAATCCTGCAGCCCTTCTTCCTCGTATTCATCCTTGACCAACCCTAGTAGACTTGTAGCTATGTAATGGTTATGGAACTCCCTGAGAAGTGCTGGAGTTCATCATGCAAACTGTGCGTCATGAAGCTTCACTGTTGAAATGTCATACTGGATGTACTTTTGTCTTTGATGGTTGCATTCGGTTTCTCTCTGTCTCCAGCAATCATGACTCTCTATCATCATCTTATATTACTGGTTCATCGCATAAACCATTTTGTCATTACTGTGTTAATTCCTGGGTAGTTGATTGGTGCTTGTCCTCTTTGATGAATCGCATCACATGCATCCCCC
>JAYMSP010006171.1:0-12151 GCA_036897095.1 Plantago elongata | reverse complement strand
CCCCCCCCATATTTTAATGGCCTTGAATGTCATGATGATGAATTTATTCAGTCCAGTCCTTTCCTGTGGTGTCTTGTAATTTAACTAGACTGTTGCTCAGTGCTTATATGTTTTATGGCATACCCTTAGGTGTATATGTTATGCTGAGCTCACTAAGGAAACCATGTAACTCGTTATAATTGTAAAAAAATGTGAAACAAATGATGAAAGATGTTTATTCTGTATATCATGGTTATGTATTGCAAGCAGGTTGCAGGTGGTTGAGGTAAATCTAATATTTCTGGCTTCCACATTCAGTCCTACTCTACGTGTTGTGCGTTGATGAATCTACTACGAAGTTTACTGCACTATATCGGAATTTTTTTTTTTGAAACTTTTGAAGTTTACTGAATCCACCACGTCAACTTCAGTACACTGTACACGTAAGGCCAATTGCTTAAAATGTAATTGTTGAAAAGAACCAAAGGGGAAAATGTACTAGTGTTTGCAACTGTCCCTCTATAGGCCTTGTAGAGTATGACTTTTCTGTAGAAGTTAACTTCATACTATAGTAATATGCTTATAGTTGAATAGTCATAGGCCATGTTCTTGATCTTTGCATGATTATAAGTACAGGTGTTTGTTTGAATTGTGTTCTCGTGGAGAATTGCACCTGATGGATTTAAATATTGGTAAAAGATTGTTGAACAAGCTAACTTATGGATGCATTGTTGTGATCAACATGTATTATTTGATGTGATGCCTGGATGCCAATTTATTACACAGTATTCCAACTCTTACCTTGAAATAGCTTCTGAAATTTGTTACTGTTGCAGATGAATCTCCAAAAATGAAGCATGATGGCCCTGGTTTGTTATCTATGGCCATTGGCGACCGTGATGAACGAGGCTCTCTATTTTCTGTGACCTTTAAGGCTAATAACCATCTTGATAGGTTTGTCACTTATTCATTTACAAGTAGTTCTTATCTTGAGAGGTTGTTCGAGGGTAAACCTTAAGAAATGGGGGCATGGGAGAGAGGAAGAAGGGGGCCATTTGTGTATTGTGCCCAAGTAAAGGCCGCCTAACTTAGAGGCTGTCTTTAAATGATTCCTAAAGACTGAATTTAGTTTTTTTTTTTGAATTATAATTTAAGTGTTGCAAAATACAACTACTAACCAGTTCAAAATAAACTAATTAAGCTGGTTCTGAGATGCCGGGGTTGGGTACATGTATTTCTCCGTATCTTAATCTTTGATTTACAAGCGCTGGAAACTTAAATATGTAACTGGACCCTAAATCAAACCCCAGGAGATCTATAGTGTTGATCCTAAACATTCTTGAACATTTACCACAATCTAAACTCGAGTTCCAAACGTGAAGATTTCCTACAAAAGTTGGATTCCTGCAAACTCTGTCAATATATATATACCATGCAAAATGCTAACAAATTACTGTCAAACTAGTATGATTTTTATATGCATGAAAAGTTTGAGCTACAATCTGTTTCTTTTGCCATTGATCTTGTTGCCCTGGCTGATTCTCCTTGTACCTTTCCTATTACTTCTTTTTATAATTTCTCCGTATCTACAAACTGGGTTGGTTTTTTATTGCATTATAGTTAAAGGTATCAGATTTTCCTGCTTAGTTGATGTTATCTGTTCAACAGGAAATGTGTTGTCTTTGGTAAACTTGTTGATGGCTATGAGGTGTTGAAAAAGATCGAGAATGCTGGGGATGAAAATGGCAGACCTGCTGTGACTGTCAAGATTATCAATTCTGGAGAACTAAATGGTGGTAAGATTATTAAATGTGTTTCACCTTGACAGTGTTTTTACTGGCTGAGAGATCTATTTGATAATGCATGCTATTACCTTTATTGAGCATTTCCATTCATTTCCATTGTTTCCTTTGTTTTCTAAGAGCTGGTAAATGTTACTTTTGTCTAAGAAAGCAATTTAGAAATTTTCATTTGAAGTTTTTATGCTGATAATTTACCCTTAATTTCTGGCACTTGCAGACAAGGATAAGGGGAATAAGATGGGTCTGAATGGTGAAAGCAATTATGAACTGAAGAGAAAGGGGAAGCATAAGAAGTCTTCAAAGAAGCGCAGGAAAAGAAGAAGATACTACTATACTTCTGAATCAGATACTTCAACAGATTCTGATACGGAATCTTCTGAATCTGATAGTGATTCTGATGCTACATCATTAAGCGACTCCAGCTCATCAAGTAATGACAGGCGCAAGAAAAGGAAGAGATCTAAGAGAGATAGGCATAGGCATGGAAAGAGGAGGGATAGGAAACGTGATAAACGACGCAAGAGACGTGATAAGAAGTCAAAGCGGAAATCTAAAAGGTAGTTTGTTCTGTTGCAGTCTCAAAATTATTTTGTGTCTACTATAAATTTCTGTTTACCCCTCAAAGTTTGAATGACTTTCCCACAAAGTTTTTCTTTTATACTAAAGTGGTATATATAAGTAGATCCTTCTCCGTCCTAGGCTAGATTCCCATTGACAATCAATGCCAAAATAAAGAGCTGCATTTTGTTACTCTCTGCGCAATTTAATTGGTTGTGTGATAGGAAAGGTTTGTTTTAGAGATTTGGATTTGCATTTGTATTAGCATTGGGGACATATCGTATTATACTTGTTAAAGTGGGACTAGGAATCAATAATGGTAGGTTTTTATTGGGACTACACAAGTGGAAAGTGGCAAACTTCCTGAGGCATGGAGTAATATATGTCTTTCGTATTCTAGCCCTTAGTCTAATATGGATATTATGTCATTTACTATATTATACTCCGTGAATAAATGCCATAGCATGCTCCGAATGTCAGCTGTAAAGTATTGATATTCTATTTCATTGACTCATATTTGTTATATGACTATCATTAGTGATAATGAAATTCCTTTTCACCCTATTCCTATTTTTCTATTTCATGCATTTCCATTATCGTGAACACACTGCAATAAGATCATATTAGGTAAATCTTATGTATTCACTCTAATAAGCTTTACTTGTATAAATACATTGTAGGAATAATGACTCAGATGGGGAAAATGATAGTGGTAACGCTGAAGAAGATGGTGCAACTGTTGCATTGGATGGAAAACATAAAAGCCCTGGTAATGTAGTTAGCCTTATAGGTACTTTCTAATTCTAGCGATCTTTTCGACATTATTGGAGATCTTACTTGAAAAAATCAACTTCTCCAGTTGAAGAGCAGGGAGCTCTAGAAATTGATCACAAAGAAGGGAACATGGCTGATGTTTCTGAGAGGGAAGAGGGCGAGTATCCCATTGAAACGGGTGTTCGTCAAAGTAATGGTAATAGAGTTGTAATGGAATCTGACAGAAGTGCCAGTAGACGTCCTGATGTAGTAGATCATTTGCCAAGCAAATCTAGGTCTGTTCTCTGTTTCTATGTTTCTATGTTATCTTTTATGCTTATATAAACACAGTGCTGATTATAAGTATGACCTCAGGAGTCAGAGCTTAAGTCCTAAAAGAGCTACGAGTAAGAGTATGAGCATCAGCCCAAGGAATGGTGCCAGAAGTCCCGGGATTGGTCAGAAACATAGCAGGAGCCCTAGTCATAGCAGAAGTCCACCACATATCTCGGACAGGAGAAGTAATACTCCAGCTAGAAGAGGAAGGAGCCCAAGCCCAGTTCTGAGTCCACCAAGGAGCAAGAAGGGAAGAAGTATTAGCAGGAGTCCTCTACCTAGCCGTAGTAGGAGTCCCACTGTTTCACCCCCCAGACGAAGCGTGACACGAAGTCCACCAAGAATTACGTCTAGGAGATCACCATCGAGGTCACCAAGTCTCAGTCCAGTTAGGTCCTCTCGACGTAGTTTAAGCAGGAGCTCAGGCAGACCATCTCGAAAGAGCATAAGCAGAAGCCCAGTGAGATACTCCCATAGAAGTGCTAGTAGAAGTTCTGGCCGTGCACCTCCTAGAAGTCCCAGCGCAAGTCCTGTTAGGCCCCCTGTCAGGACAAATCGCCGCCGCTACTCAAGGAGTCCTGTAAATGCAGGGCGTAGGGCAAGGTCACCAGTCTCTGACCGTGGTAGAAGTTTATCAAGAAGTCCTTCTATTGATGGATCGCCGGTACGAATTAGAAAAGGAAGAGGTTTCAGTGATAGGTTTTCATATGCCCGGCGTTATAAGAGCCGTTCCCCTGATCGCTCCCCTGTAAGATCATATCGTTATGGTGGTAGAAATGACCGTGATAGGTAAGCAAAAATTACTTTCCTCTTATTCTGCACTGCTTCTTAGACTCCTGCAGATGCTTTTGAAGTTCTTATATTAACGTTTTATTTCTAATTTTTGTCAGATATTCAAGTTACAGACGTTACAGAAGCCCGCCACGTGGAAGAACTCCTCCTAGGTTTGTGATATGCCCTTTCATTATTTTTTGCACCACTTCTGTTTGTTGTAATAAGTAAATTGTTTTTGCTCCTAATCGATCCATTATGATAGTTCTTACGTTTCAAGTTTACGAGTTTTTATGGGATTTTGTGGATAGTATTGGCATATTTTTCAAATCATTGCTCTTGTATACTGGGATATTAGAATACAGATGAGGATGACTTCTATGTGCGGGGTAACCATCTGTTGATTGTTAGTCGTGACAGACAATTCATCTGCCGTCAGAAATGTTGCTTGCTACTGTTATTCAAGCTAAAAGTTATAACCTGTTGCAGATATAGGGGTAGAAGAAGCAGGACCCGCAGTCCTAGTTTGTCTCGCAGTCCTGTTCGACACCGCAACCGTCGCTATAGCCGTAGCCGAAGCCCTGTTCGTAGTCGGAGTCCAGTGGAGAGGTCTCGTTTTTCACCACGTGCTGAAAGGAGGAGGTCACTATCCCGAAGCAGAAGCCGCTCCAGATCCCTCTCATCTCGTGATTCCAGATCCCCAAAGAAAGTCGACAAAGGTAACTCAAGGTCTCCCTCTGTTAGCCCACCCCGGAAAGCTGGTTTGGTTTCCTATGGAGATGGTTCACCTGATTCAGCTCGCGATTGATACCAGGTGTATTGTTCTGAAGTCAACATGGTACCTTTGTATCCTGACTTGGTGTGTCTGACAAGAGTGCTAAACTTGGCAGAATTTCCTTGAATGTTTATTCCGTGTGTGGTTTGTGTCTCGTCTGTATGAACCATGGTGTTTAGATTTTGTTGTTTCCGAATTTTAGCATGAAGTTGCGGAGGCCTTAGGTACCATTCGAACTTATATTATTTCGGCGTTTCAGTGAACCTATCCTACCCAAGTATGAGTCTTGATTTGACTATGAATGGAATATTTCTTTATTAGCTCTCGTGAAAAACATATACACTAATGTTGGTGAGAAAAATCTGACTCAGTATGCATTCACTTCCTTCCATATATAGGAAAAATAAACTCCGTATAGGTTATATTCCGTTGCTGAATGGATATAGTAGTAGAAGAATAAACTAAGGCATGGGATTCCAAAGACAATATCCAAGTTCTGAAGGCCTTGTTATAGGAGACATTACAGCTGCAGTAATGAAATGAACATGTGCTCCTATATGAGGTTTATGTCAATTGACCTCCGCAACACAAGATAAAATTGCATTAAGCTCTCATCATGTCTATGGATATCAGATATGGTGGTGTTTGCAAAATGCAAAGAGTTTATAAAGTATCCTTTTTACAGGATTCAAACTCTTTCCATGGCTTGCAAACACACGTCCAGTGTAAAGTTCGAACTTAACAATTAATCTTGGTTGGTGGTTGAGACTTTTTAGTTCATTTCAGTGGTGGTTACGATTCTGGTACACTTTGGGGCCGAAATTCGAATATAAGAAGAGCACAGGGCCTTTCATGTGAACATAGCAGATATCTATTAAATAGTCAAGTTTGCTAACATTTGATGAATAAAAGCACCTTGATTATGTCGTTAGCCAATGTACAGCATGCAAAGCTTTCAAGACAGAAAACAAGCGAAACCACCAATGAAGTAACAAGAAAATAACTTCGCCAAATAAAACAACAATGATACTATAAGTTTGACAGCCGATCGTTGGAATCAATTTACACACCTCAAATATATAAACACACACTATGTCACTACTATAAGATCATAAGCTAATTGTATCTGGATATCTACCAGTATCCAACAAAATGACTTCACCTCCGGCGCCCCCCGTGTTTCACCTCCCAGCTAACTTAGCGCCTGATCAGGCGAATCCAGAATGGATGAACAAGGGTGACAACGCCTGGCAGCTAACGGCTGCAACATTAGTCGGTTTACAGAGTGTTCCAGGGCTCATAATCCTTTACGGAGGAGCCGTGAAGAAGAAATGGGCCGTGAACTCTGCTTTCATGGCTTTATACGCGTTTGCCTGTGTTCTGGTGTGTTGGGTTTGTTGGGGTTATCAACTTTCGTTTGGGGATAAATTGGTTCCGATTTGGGGGAAGATTAATGTTGCCCTGTCTCAGCATTATTTACTTGAAAAGGCTTTTCTTGGAAATTTTCCGAATGCTACTATGGTATTCTTCCAGTTTGTTTTCGCAGCCATAACATTGATTCTGATTGCTGGTGCGGTGTTGGGACGTATGAACTTTTATGCGTGGATGTTGTTTGTTCCGCTCTGGCTTACATTCTCTTACACCATAGGAGCATATACCATATGGTCTACCAATGGATGGCTTTCGGTTTCTGGGATGATCGATTACTCTGGTGGATATGTGATTCATTTGTCTTCTGGAGTTGCTGGTTTCACTGCTGCATACTGGGTATTTTCATAAAAAAAACATCCTTCCATTAGTCCTGAACTCCTAATTTTCGAGAACATTTTGCAACAGTCGAAATGCTTTTCCAGTTTTGCTACGAATACTGGAAGATGCTTTTGCGACTCTTACATGGAATTGCTGCATATATTTGATAAACTCTCGCAAAATATAGATTAGATAGCTATACTGGTAAAAAGACGCCACAGATATTTATTCTTTTTTGCTAATCTTATGTCAGGTCGGGCCGCGCTTGAGGAAGGATAGAGAAAGGTTTCCTCCAAACAACATCCTGCTTATGCTTGCTGGAGCAGGACTTCTATGGATGGGATGGACAGGATTCAATGGTGGCGACCCTTATGCTGCGAGTATTGATGCATCATTGGCTGTTCTAAATACCCATGTATGTGCCGCAACCAGTTTGTTGACCTGGACGATCCTTGACATTGTGTTCTTCGGGAAACCTTCCGTTATTGGAGCTGTTCAAGGCATGATCACAGGACTAGTCTGCATTACCCCGGCAGCAGGTAATCCAAGTAGTACTTAATATTTCTGTACAATTATACTTCAGTCTTAGAAAGAAAAATGTCGCAAAAGCATTTAATCCTGCCTTGAAAGTTCAAAAAGCGTCATGAAATGGCTAAACAGTGTAGTCTGTGGTATGATGTAGATGCTTTTGGTGATTGTAGGAGTTGTACACGGGTGGGCTGCTATCATAATGGGCCTTTGCTCGGGCTCCCTTCCGTGGTTCACCATGATGGTCGTGCACAAGAAGTCCGAGCTGCTTCAGAGAGTCGATGACACGATGGCTGTGTTTCACACCCACGCCATAGCAGGAAGTCTTGGAGGAATCCTCACTGGACTTTTTGCCAACCCAAAACTGTGCAATTTGTTCTATGCTAAGTATGGTTCATATGTAGGTCTGTTCTACGGGTTTCACATGGGTGAATATCGCAAAGGGTTCAGGCAAATAGGACTCCAACTTATCGGGATCATTTTTATTGTTGGGGTTAATATTGTGACAACAAGCTTGATATGCCTCCTTATTCGAGTGGTCGTGCCACTTAGAATGACAGAGGAAGATCTGGAGATTGGAGACGAGGCAGCACATGGCGAAGAAGCATATGCCATATGGGGTCAAGGTGACAGGAACGAAAACTCCCGATTTTCAACTTACAATGATGTTGAGATTGGATCATCCAACAAGGGTAAGAGGCAAATTGAGATGACATGAAACATGAAATATTCTGAAGAAACCTGGTGCTAAGGGAGAGATGTATCACCAATTCAAGTCTTTCTTTTACCTTTTCTTTTTTTATATTCACTACAATGTCATTGTCTAGAAACGAAAAGTACAAAAAGGTGCAGGACCTCTTGGGGGATGTCTAGGTGAATAAGATGTACACTTTTCGATGTTAAATATCACAATAGTAACAAATTTATTTGTATTGCAATTCGTTACTAAACAGTGTCAATATCAATCAAGATTGTCAAAAAATGCTTAATCAGTTAACCTAATACAGAGTATGCCATAAAACCAAGCCACATATGAGTGAAAAGAGAAATGTCATATTTCATCAGTCACAATTTTGTCACATTTGAAGATGTCAATGACTAGCCTATTACGAACAGCACAACATATTTCATAAGTATATAAACGAACAGCCAAAGAGCAACTAGTCCAGCCATATTGAACTTTATAACTGTTCACTAAAACAAGATGATAAATAGACCTACATTACCTGAAGTAACTGAGGGGGGTGTGTGATTCAATTTTAAAACAAGGTCAAGAATCCCAGCATAAGGAATGACCTTCAGTTTCCATAGCAATCTGTCTTGTGGAGTCGAAGTTGAATTGAGCTGGCCTCACATTTCTTCTCATGATCAAAATTTTGACAATAACTTTATATGGTCACAATGAATATGCCAATTACTACTTACTGGGCTTGGAGAGCTTCCTGGACACAATGGATTTAAGATGGTGCTACCAAAGTTTCACTTATAAAGATGCCTTGCTCCAATTATCAAGCGCATATCAAGATACTGCAGCTTATTTCTATATGATATGTGCAAAAGAAATTCGAGGTGCAATCTTCACATCGACAACTGCCAGAGCACAATGCAATGTTAATCAGCATTCTATACCTGCAGCATTTTTAGATCTTGATATCAGTGTTCATCAAAGAAATTGAGTTTTCACAGCATGACAGCACAATATACACAGATCAGGTTGCTACTTTCAGGTAAGCTCAATGGATAATTTGACACAGAACGAGTTAATTGAAGGCATCACCTCCTCAAAGTAGTTCTGGTTACTTGTCATTGTTTCTGATGCTCATCTGTTGGCAAAACTGTAGCTATTTTGGACTTGATGCATGGAGTAAGAGGTGGGAATGATGGGACAGCTTTCAGTATGAACTTGCGACCAGTTCTAACAGCATTGGATGAGCTAGAACCAAGTTGTACTAGACTGTGAGGAGGAGATACTCGTTTCTTAGATGGAGATATTACTTTCACAGTATTTATTGATGTAGGAGCATCCTCCAATATGTATGTGGTATCATCTTGCATGGAGACTGGGAGAATTTTAGTCCCAGTATGCAAAACCACGGAGGCATTCGGTGACCCATGCAAGTGAAGGGAGCTTGGTAAAGAATATTGTTCCTTTATTGGAAATGGTTGACAATTTGTATTCTCAGCCCAATCCTGAGGATTTGGGATGCCAGAAAGAAGGTCCACCTTCTCTGCTGAAAAATCACCAACTGCTTCTGCATTGCCACAATCTAATTCGCGCTCAAAAGAAACCAGATCCAGACATTCATTGGCAGATTCCAAAATATTGGCATTACCATCTATGTTTGAGGGCGACTGAGGGGACATCACAAATTGTTGTGCCAACATGACACCAGAATCAGGTGTCTGGAAATGCTTTCCAGAAGGGGACCAAGCTCCAGAAGCATCCTTTCTGTGACTGTATTTCGGAAAAGAGACGGCAATAAGAAATGATTACCGCCAAATCTGTTTAAGATGCCAAAACAGTATTGTGTTTCATTTGAAAATCTAAATATTACGAGATAGAATATATTACTTCGAGTACTGGAATGCAGGAGTTACAGGAGTCAATTCGTGAGAATTATGAAGCTCCGACTGGCATAAAACATCTCTTGGTGTTAAATGCTCAAACTTCTCCAACAACGAGCCATCTGTTGTTTCACCAGTATCTTCGTCATGCTGCAAATTCTCAACCATGCCATATTCTGGAACAGAAATAGTGATCAGATCAAAGTGAAACATCACAGTTAAATACTCTATAACTCTTAAAAGTTCAAACATGGTTTAGTCCTGCCTAATGCCCTAAATAAGAAAAATTATACTGATAACGTAAAGAGGGGAATGCCGAGACTATCAGGCAGGAGCTGGACGGAGGGAGTACATGTGAAGTTCTTCAAATCCAAAACTTAATATTGCTCCTGCCATACTATACTATCCATGTAATCTTGTCCCTGAGTAAGTGTCACTTTGTGGATATCAAGAATATCTTAACTTTTTATCCCCAAAACACTCTTAGCCACAGAATATTAGAGCAGAATATTATGCCTTCTTACAACAGAATATTATGCCTTATATTACAGCAGAATATTATGACTAATTTTAGGAATAGAATAGATTACGTTTCCTTATTTACCCATTGTATTCTTCCTATATAAAGGGTCTTGCACATCAATAGAAATCATCAAGAATTTTAAACCATAAACACTTTTATGTATCAGAGCCTTGGTTCTGAAATACACCATCTGCTTTTCCCTTTTCCTTTTTTTTTCTTCTTCGTGCAACCGGTCACCATGACCACACCGGACTACACTGGTTTTTCGGGTCCATCTGCAAACAGCTCAACACAGCAGTTCACAGCATCACCAGGTTACGACGCATTGAGCCCGTCCGACTTAAGCGCAGCCTTTAACACTATGCAACTTTCATACACTGACCCTACTAAGTACATGGACACCGGTGCAGAGTGTCACGTGACCGAAAACCAAGGTATGATTCGTATCCCTGACTCTTTTCCTGTTAACACTAAACTTTTAGTCGGTAAAGGGCAATGTTTACCAATTGAGGGCTCGGGCACAGGGTACCTACCAATACACAACCGCACCTATATCTTACCCAACATGCTTTACAGTCCCCACATAATTAAAAACCTCTTGTCCGTTCGTCGATTTACCTGAGATAACAATGTTTCTGTTGAATTTGACCCGTTCGATTTTTTCCTTAAAGGATCTCACAACTGGACGGCTCCTTTTCCGCCACAATAGCACGAGCGACCTTTACCCGGTTACTCCATCCACTCTTCCGCCTCAAGCTTGTTTCCTTGCTTCTACAACTTTACCATGACATGATCGTCTTGAATACCCTGACAGTCAAGTTTTTTAGATATTTTAACTAGAAAGTTTGGTTTTCCTTGTCATTCCAATAAACAATCTTTTTGTAATTCATGTCATTTATCTAATAGTAAACGTTTACCGTTTTATGCTTCCAATTCGTTTACATTCTCTCCTTTTGATATTATACACTCTGATTTATGGACCTCACCCATACAAAGTAAAACCGAGTACAAATAATACATGGTCCTAATTGATAACTTTTCACACTTTGTCTGGGTCTATCCTTTGAAATACAAATCTGAAACCTTCACAACTTTCACCAAATTTCACCGCCTAATTGGAACTCAATTCAACCGCCCCATAAAAACATTCCAGTGTGATTTAGGGGGGGAATTTGACAATCATGCCTTTAAAACATTTACCCAGCAACACGGACTTCTATTCCGTTTCGCTTGTCGCCTCAATGACATCATATGCTCACTGCTCATCCATGCGCATCTACCACATATTTTTTGTGTTGAGGCCCTCCACAACGCCACATATCTTCACAACATCCTACCCACAAAACGCCTCAATTTCTTCACCCCCACCTTAGCCCTATATCTCCTTCACCCAACCTATGACCATTTACGTGTCTTCGAATGCGCCTGTTATCCCAATACATCCGCCAAACAACCCCACAGCCTTAACTCGAGAGCCATTCGATGCATCTTCCTTGGTTACCCACCTGACTTTCGCGGATACCGATGCTTTGACCGCACTACGAGTAAGGTACACACCTCCCGTCATGTAACTTTTGACGAACATACTTTCCCGTATACTATACCTACCCCACCCACCAAATATTCCTTTTTGGACGACCCCATACCCTTGGGATTTAACTTCCCACGACCTCCACCCACACCATCCCCTACCCCACCACGTCTTCACACCACCTTCCCGTTCCCTTTTACATACTCCCGTCGTCCAAAACCAAACCATCCTAATCAACCCACGCGTCCAACAACCTCTAATACCCACCCCCCCCCCGCCAC
>JAYMSP010006170.1:0-12155 GCA_036897095.1 Plantago elongata | reverse complement strand
CAAAAATAAAATAAATATTTTTTTTATTTTATTATTTTATTACCCTTTTCTTGACGTTTTCGCACGACGTTTAACCTTTTTAATTAACTCGAATAATTCCTCTTCCATTTAAAATGCTGAAATTAATTTTTAAGGAAATTTTTAACGTGTACCGAATTTTGCGGCCTTTACACCTCTCTTCTTCACGTTTCGTACCAAGCTTCGCGTCTTGCCCAATCCGATGTTGCGCTTGCGGTGGGATGTAAACGTAGAAACAGAACAACCTACTATCAAGGCATGTATCCACTTCTGTTACATAGTGGGTTTAGTCTTATTCAAAATTTAGCTTGTAATCTTTGACAATTTCTTTCCTCTCTAACTACCTTGTATATTTTCTTATATAATTAAAGGCACAGACACATCAAATTGGTGTGGAATCCAAACCTTCTGTTTTCTTCCTTTCACTTTGCGCTCGGACGAACGTCGCCGCCACCGTGCTTGCTCTTCGTACGATTGCCACCGCTCTCCCCGGATCGATCGTTGTCGTGCTCTTGTTACCCGGTTGATCTATGCCAGGTGACCATCGTGGATCTCTGAATCCGTATTTTGATAGTCGATCTGAAGCAAATCGGAGAAGACGGGAGGAATTAAAAGGTTAATCTGAAAATTGGGTATTCTGCCAGTAAATAGCGTCTATTGTTGCTATATATAGAAATTTTGATTTGTTTAGGTGGCCGGTCTAATTGAGAACCACGCATCCGGTCTGTTCGGGCTGGTTTATTATATTAAATCAGATTTTTCAAATATGTAGGACAACTTTCATTTTACTATATTTACATTTTTATTAAATAAACGAGTTTGAATATATTTCGGATTAATATCTAGCATTTCTTTTCCACGTTAAATGTATTTTCGCACAATGCATTTCGAGCCACAAGAATTTTCCAAGCGAGAACCATAACATTAATTGACGAAAGTGTGACTGTAGGATCAATTCCAATATACAATATATATTGATGTTGATATCATAATTTTAGTGATAATTGTGAATATAGGATTCTATGTTGTTTCAATTTTTAAAACAAAAGTTGATTGTTGTTCTTGTTAAAACGAAACACGTGTGATGGGATCTTTCGCCTTTGTGCAATTTGTCTCTTTACTCTTACATGTAAATAGGTAAAATATCTCTAACACAAGCCAACTACTTCAATGATAACCAAACTTCACTTGCTTTGAAGCTAATATTTTATCCTTATTCAGAAGGTAAATTTTATTTGCTCCAACCACAACATCTCAACAAGTCTAGATGCTCCTAGTTAGGACATCTATAAGAATTCTTCACATATACTAAGTCCTAGAATATAAATTTATAAATATTTATTAGTTTCTTATAAGGTATTTGTGGTTCCATTAAACGATCTATATGTAATAAAAATTCATTGTAAACCAACGCACTAACTAAATATGGTTTATCGTACACTCCTACGCATATAGTATGGACTACATATTATATAGACTTGATGCAATATGCACCAAGAATCCGGTCTATGTGGTTGTCATGTATACTTATCATGGATATATATATTTTGATAAAAAGAAAGAAGACGATCAGTTCTTAGAGTTTGTCAAAATTGTAAAATGGTATAATTGAGGTCGGGGGTGAGTCCCAAAAAACATTACCGTCCGAATCAAAACAAGCTAGTCTAGCTAACTTATCAGCAACTAAGTTCGTCCCTCTATTCGACCAATGCAAACGACAGGTCCATGGGCGATGAATCAGTGTCTTGCACTCAAGCAGCAGGGAGTGGAATTCCTGGTCCTCTATAGCTAAATGTTTCTCTTCCAATACTAATTGCGCAGCTTCTACCGAATCCATTTCGACTTCGATCTGTGGGTATCTTCGTTCCCATGCTTGTTCGAGTCCATACTTAAGAGCCTGCAGTTCCACAAAGGTCATGGAGGCAGATCGTGATCGGTTGGCAAAGCCCCATAACCATTGTCCTTGATCATCACGCATCACTCCGATAATTCCAGCTCGATTTGTGTGTTGACTGCCATCTACGTTCAATTTGAACCATCCAATATCCTGTTTTTTCCATCTATTATCAGTGTTAGCAACTTTCCATTTCTTTGGCATATAAGTGTGTAGCTCATCACTTAACTGTTTGATACAGAACATGATACCAGGGATCGGTTCTTTCTTCCTCTGAAATACCCAAGTGTTACGCGTCTTCCAAATCTCCCAGATACTTGCCATAAAGATCCATCTCCAATGGATTAGTGATATCTCCCGGCTAGAGAAGGAAAGACGTCTTGTATTCTCTTCAAGCCACCTGTGCTCAGGGATTGAGGTGAAGGTCTGCAGATTTGCGAGGCTCAAAAGCTTTCGCCAGATGACCATTGATGCAAGGCAGTCGTGTAGGATATGAAGGACAGATTCTTCTCGCAACTGGCAGACTGGGCAGACAGCTGAATCAACAATTTTGCGTGTCTTCAGCAAGAGCTTGGTTGCAAGTTTCTCCTGAGATGCTAACCAAAGGAAATGTTTTAACTTGTTGCTATAAGCAGTCTTCCAAACCCAAGTCGCAGTAGATGGTGGGGAAGTAGCTAATTCAGTTGAGGCTTGAACAACTTTGTATGCAGATTGGCAGGAGAACACACCGTTCGCTGTTATGGACCATACAATGACATCTTCCAGCCCGTCTTGGAGGTACACTAAATGAGTACTAACTCTGTTCTTAACATCCGGGGGCAGAACTGATTGCAGATCGTCGAGCATCCAGTCCCCTGAGTCATCCATTAGATCACAAAGTCGAAGATTTGCTTCAGCTGTGGCAATATTAACCCCCTGGTCACGGAGAGCACCACATCACATCCAACTGTCGTGCCAAAATGATATCAATGCGCCATCTCCGATTCTCCAATGTAGGAAAGGTTCAATATGTATATCATTCACATTTGTCATGGTACATTATGGCACGTCACACCTTGATAGAACTTGAATCTAGCCTGTGAGGATAGGATAAGTTCGAGCAGATTTACTTCTAAAATTCTCCATAAATGCCTCATACCTCTGTCTTATTTTCCCTATGCTTGGAATTGAACTTTATTTACACTTTCTATAGTCTCAGTATTCCCTCAGCTATGGACTCTCTCGTGATTCGAACGGAAGAATCACCAATCTTTAATATCTCTAATCCAACTTTTATCGATCGACTTGACCATGGACTCTTCCATGACTCTCCTTTAGCTTCTAGAGTGCATCTTCTACCACCATTAACTCGCAAAATTTCACCATGTTCCTCCTATAAACGACAAAAACCCTCACGTATCAATCAAGATTTACTACTTTGTAAGAATCAAGAGTTTCCTGAAAAATCTTGCATATGTACTTTGGTAAGAATCAAGAGTTTATGCACGTGTGTGACACATGAACCCCCTTTTGGGGTCGGAGTGAGAACGAGATGAGTTCCACTCCCTGCCAGTCTTGAGCTAAATCCATTCACTCCTGGATTCAGGTGAACTGCACAATACACCCTTCCTCATTCATTCAATCATGTTTGGTTCCAAATATTACCTTATCAAGATCTCTACATAACATAAGTACGTACCAGATGAAATTGTCCTTCATACTTTACTTTCTACTACGTTGCACTGATAATTCTGACTCGACTCAGACCTGAACTCGACAGTACAGCAATATGAACAAATTCATAAAAGGCATGCATTTGAAGGAAGCAAGAGGGTGGGGGCCTAGTAGAATGGATTCCAACTACCAAAATTGAAAGTTCGCTTCTAAGGTCAGACTACACTTGTATAGCTTAACGTAACCCATCTCAATTGTACTCATTAACAACCGTTAGATTGTTTTGTAAAAAAAATATCTTAACTTGTACTCAATCCTAACCGTCTATTCTATTTGTAATCTTTACAATGACAATTTTAGTAAATATATGTGTAGAAATAGAATTGTAATGTCATAATATATAATCATAATTTAAAAGATAAAATTACTTTTCATCTGGATTATTTAAAATGAACAAACATTTTCTTCCAAACTATCAGTTAAATGTTCCTCCTCAATTAATATCGATAAACTCTAATTTCTTAAATTCTTCGGAACTAATTCAGCTAGTTATTTCATGATCTCCGACCAAGCCCCATTAAGAGTTCGGTAAAACCTTGCACGAAGTCTGTGCACCATTGGGCGTGTATTGCAGCGGGCAAGGTAGTATATAATGGCCAGTGTCCATTGATCACATATCAAATCTCGAGAATAGTTATAATAAAAAAAGACAAATCAATATCCTCTTGTAATGAAGTTTGATTGTTGATTAAATTGATGAGTCGATTGATGTTTATCCCAATAATTAATAACTTATGTTTATGAAGATTAACTGGGGAAGAATACCCAATCTTCGAAAAGGAACAAGAAACCTAGCAACATTTAATTAGAAAGATAAATATATAATTTTAAGTTTGAGAAATTAAATTTTGACATAGATATATTTATTAAAATTGTCATTGTAAAAATTACAAATTGTATAAATGGTTAGAATTAAATACAACTCCAAACAAACAAACAATCCAACGGCTAACTATGAATATATAGATGTACATTAATCAATTAGAGTTGTAGGCGGGCCGTAGACTCACCCTAGCGTAGCATAGATATATAGACGAGTAGGGCTAAGCAGAAATGAAACCGGACTGAAAAATCGGACGTCGGTCTGGCCCTAACCCGACTAGGTCCGGTCCTTGGAATTTCACATTTGAAAATTTCAGTCCTCGGTCCAGTCCGGGCCAAAGACCGAAAAATCGCATGTCAGACCGATTAGGACCGATTAGAGTGTATATATATATATATTTTATCCCTCCTCCTCCCATTAAAACCCTAACCCAACATAGGGCACACTTCCTCCTCCCACTGCTCGCTCTCCTCTGCCTCCGGCAGCACTCCTCCGACAGACCGACACCACGCCGTCACGCCTCTCCTTGTGTCAAAGCTTCCGCCTCCTCTGCTCTTTCTCTTCCGTCACCACGATTCCTCTGCTCTTCTCTTCCGCCACCACGACTCCACAATCTCCACTGCTCTCTCTCTCTCTCTCTCTCTCTCTCTCTCTCCTCTGCTCACCTTCGCCACCATTGCTCAGCCTCCGTCCACCACGCCTCCGCCTCCAGCTCCACGTGGCCGCTCAAGAAATAGATCGATTCAAAAGCAAAAGAAATAGTTAAAAGAGAAGAAGGTTTAAAATAAGCTGACATAGATATAAAGAGATCTGGAAAATTTGGAGGTTTTGGAAATATTGGAAATTCAATCGAGAGTTTGTCGAGAGATCTGATTTTTTCTACTTCTTTTTGTTTTTTTAAATCCGATCTTTTTCGGTCTTGACCATACCGATAATTTCGATTCGGTGCGATCCCAGACCGAACTATTTTAGGTCCGGACCTCAGGATGTGAAAATTCATAAAATTTGATCCGGGCCATATCGGTCTGGGCTCAATTCGGTCCGGGGCAGGACCGATCCTCACACCTATACCTGGGCACGAGACTAATCGTAGACTTGTAGTATTATACCGACTATTAACCCAACGCCACCTCTCATCTTCCTCCACCTCACCTATAATTTAATCTCCTCTATATTTCTCTCAAACACAGTGGATGAGTAGATATTTTCTCTCTCTACTCATAAAACATTCCTTTCCCTCTCTAAAATCCTTCTCCAAAAACATGGGCGCAGATGACACCACCAGCCCATCTTCTTCACCGTCCACAGTCGCCTACACGCTCCTCCTCCTCCACTCCGGCGACCTAGATTCCACTATCCAAGCCGCCAAAGAGATCCGACGCCTCACTAAGACCTCGCAGAGGTACAGGCGACTGTTCGCCGCTGCAGTCGGACCGCTCGTCGGAATGCTCTGCCGCCGCTCCCACGAAGCTAATGAGGCGGCGCTTGTTGCTTTGCTTAACCTTGCTGTCAAAGATGAAACGTACGTACGTTTTGCTTTCGTTCTATTTTTACGTACAGAAAGTTTGATTTCATTCAATTCGGATTTCAGGTTACTGATTTCAGCAATTTGAGCTCGATTGTGGATTGAATTATCGAGAGTTTTCGACTAATTGATACAATTATAGTAAAAATGATCAGTTTTTTCACTCCTATGTGAAACAAAATCGAATTTGTAGATGAGATGTAGTCATATCAAGTGTTTAACTGAAATCGACTCATTTTCTGGAGATGAAAAGTAGGATTAGATTTTGGGTATTAGTAGGTTGTTTGGTTGATTAAAAATTCGGGTTAAATATCATTTTAACCCGGTTAATTTTAGTGGAGGCAAAATTAGAAACGTCTGAAACTAATCCATGAAATTGTGTCGGTGGAGCTGGTGGATGTGGCGGCTAGCCATAGATTGTGGACAAGATAGGATAGTTTCTAGCAAGAATCAATTTATGTTATTGGAGTAGTGTAAAAATCCAATCTGGCCCAGTTTTCATGCCTTTAGAGGTAGTATATTCTTGTTTCTTGTATGGCAAATCACTCGCTCTGTTTCTCCAGATTAGGTAGGTGGTACATATTCGTTCAATGGTTTTTTTTTTTTAATTTTTAAAGTCACGTGGTTCTTCTTTACTTGTCTATTTTGGTTTTCTTTTTCTTTATTGTTCTTCCACTTTAATCTCCTTTGCCTTTTTCTTTGCTTCATTGCTGATATCTCACCTTTTTTAAGCTTTTAAGTCTAGGCTCCTGAACCAATTACCTGGACTATTGGGTTCTGTTTTCTTTCCCAAGAAGAGATTCTCTCATCTTTATTCCAGCTAGATTCATTCAGGCCAATACATTATTAAATACCCCCTCCGTTCGAATTTAATATTTCCGTGATCACGGACATAAGTTATTATAGAAAATCGAATTAAATGGAAAGATGAAATTGCGACGGATTAAAAAGGGAATACGGGAAGATGAAATGAGACGGAGCTAGTTGTGCTAGCACTGTTGAGTGTTAAGTGTTGTTGATTCGAGATTAAGCTATTTTAACTTTTTGGGTTAATCAAGGTGCTCTTACTTTAGCTATAACTAAAGTGCTTTTACTTCAGCTATAATCAAAGTGGTTATATCTTGGAGATTACTACCTGTCTAAGCTTGAACCTTCATAACTCTTTTTGCTTACGCTTGTATTGTTCCATCAAGTAATTGACAATGCTAATGTTAATATTGCGAAGCAACATGAATTCACTATTTTGTACTGAAATATAGTAGATGGCATGATGGTAGTACAAGTTTTGCCGTATAACTATCAAATTATCAATAGTGATGCATCTGTCTTGAGATATTTAGATCCCGAATGATGTTTCTCCCAACTTCTCTGGAATTTAAGGGAGGAACTTTGGTCCCCCATCATCCCACTCTCTATAAATCTGATGAAGCCATGCTATTATTGGAGCACATGCCTTATTAATATTTCCTAGTACTGTTTGTTTACTTGTAAAAGGCACATCTTAAATTGAATGTAAGAGATGTCATCACTCATATGCCAACAGATTTTCTTGCAATTTCTGCGGTTCTCCATAAGAACACATCGTCTTTCCTGTGCAAAATTTTCTCTGCTCACTATCCTGTTGTTTTACTGTGGTAACCTCAAGAGATAATTCTGTCTTCAGCAATTTAATGTTTTTGCTTCTGAAAATGGGCTTAAATTGAATAATTGCAATCTCAGTATTTGACCACTGACCCTTATAGATTGCTTTCGTCTTCTCTCTGATTAGATCTTCATTTACTATACTTGCAATTTGTTCTTGGAACCTTATTCTCTGGTGTTAGAATTGGGCTTGATTCTCTTTTTGGTTATTTGCAGAAACAAGATAAACATAATTGAGGCTGGTGCATTGAAACCAATTCTCAGCTTCCTTCTATCCGAGAATTCATCTCTACAAGAACACGCAGCTGCAGCTCTAATCACTCTTTCTGCATCACCAGTCAATAAACCAATCATAATCGCTTCTGGTGCCATCCCTCTCCTCGTCCATATCCTTCGACACAGTACCTCCCAGGCTAAATTTGATGCCGTATTGGCCCTCTATAATCTATCGACACATTCTGACAATCTTACCCTTATCCTCCAGACCGATCCCATCCCACCCTTAGTTGATTTACTAAAATCCTGTAAAAAATCCTCCAAAACTACTGAAAAATGCACTGCTCTGATCGAATCCTTGGTGGAGTTTGATGAGGGCAGAAATGTACTCACATCTGAAGATGGAGGAATACTTGCAGTAGTAGAAGTACTCGAAAGTGGTTCCCCTCAAAGCCGTGAGCACGCGGTTGGAATACTTTTGACCATGTGTGAAAGTGACAGGTCGAAATATAGAGAGCCGATCCTTCGAGAAGGCGTTATCCCTGGCCTGCTCGAATTAACTGTTCAAGGAACCGTTAAATCCCAGACAAAAGCGCAAACTCTCTTACGACTTTTAAGGGATAATCCTTACCCAAGAACGGAGCTTGAACCAGATACACTTGAGAACATTGTGTGCAATATCATATCTCAAATTGAAGGGGAAGATCAAACTGGGAAGGCAAAGCAAATGCTTGCTGAGATGGTCCGGGTTAGTATGGAACAGAGCTTGAAACACCTGCAGCAACGTGCGTCTCTGGTATGTGCTACTCCGGCAGATTTGCCGATCAGTAGCTGCACTTCTGAAGTGCCATCAAAATTGTAAGTTTGTGTGGCCATCATTATTGTGATGAGTACATGATTGCCAGTCCAGGTTCTTAGAGTTACCGAGAGATTGGTATGCCAAATAAACCTTGTTAGACAAAATGGTTGTCTTGGTTGGTGTTGTATGTATCTGTAAAAGAACTTACGAAAACTACGTTGTGTCTGTAGATTTATGAGATACTGGAGGCATAGCATGGGACCTCCTATATTACCAATTATACTTTTTGCACTCTGAGATGTAGTAGACCTCCTAAAATTTTAAACTCCGTTGTTGAATTAAAAATATCATAACTTTACCTTTTTTTACATTAAAAACTTTATAACCAATAAATAAATAAAAAATTATTATTTATCTTTATCATTTTATTCAATCTCATTTGTACCTTTTCGTCCAGTTACAAGTTTATATATACATACATCATAACAACGAATTGGATTCACAATTTGCAAAAGAGCCATATAAACACGGCTTCAAAGGTACGACTATCTGATAAACTCTAGATTACGATTTACGACCATGATCCAAGTGAAGTATGTCTTCAAAACACCTTCCTTTAGAGAACTTATCAAGAATTGACACATTTTATTTTATTTAAGTGAGTAGTCATGTTCGTATACCAATGTTCGTAACTTCATATACCAGTGATTATACACACACACTAATGATTAAAACAGAATATGATATAATGTTGATGTAGATATTTTGTAAGAATATGAGACTAATGAAATGACAATCTTGAAAGAAATAATTTTGTAGAATTCTTGGATGCTAGCAAGATTGTATTACTACTATACTAGAGTTGATGATGATAATATTGACTACTACAAGGAAATATTTGTCAAGTCGGAATCTTTGCCGACGGTTATGGAGATGGGTGTCGTTGTCTGGTAGATCAAGGAAAAGACGATAAATAGTTGTTGGTTGTTGATCTATCATGTAAACTGTAGACACCCTTGTCTGATTCTTTTTCCTATATGAAGGAGGAAGTGAAAGGGACGATTACAGGAAGTGTGAAAGAAAATGAGTCCGTCTCCTGAGAGTCCATCGTACAATGAGAGTCTTTGAGAGTCCTACATAATAAATAAATATATACAATTTATACATAAAAATACACAATATGTTTTTTTACGGGTCAACCCGCTTGACCCGAATCGGTCCACATTTTCTCTTATAATATATAGTCCGTTTTTATGTGTCCATCCCATTATTAATACTTTGGTACAAATTGCTTATGTTTGATGTATAATTGTTTGTGTTTAGTGTAAAATTGTTGATGACAAACTATTTATCGTCAAAAAACACAATCGTCAAAAAATACAATATTTATAAAATAAATTTCACTCATCAATCAATAAATGTATTACATAAGAAACAATACAAAAAATTTAGAATCATCCAAACTACATTCATCCTTGATAAAAAAAAAATATCCACCCTTGAATTATGTGTCAACTCTTTCATCCACGACTCCATCTTTATCATCAAGCATTCGACCACCATTTTTACGAAAACCTACTATATGCAACAATGAAAATAACCAACATCAACAATTTATATATAGACATAAACAATTTATATAAAAAACCTAAAAACCATTTTTTTTCTCAAAAGATGATTTAAAATACCTATATTCGAGCATAACCAATTTGCCCTAAACAATAGACAATTACCATATAAACATAAAAATAAATCATAAACATAAACATCACCAATTTACCCTTAACAATCAACAATTACAGTATAAATATATGTTATTTATACATAAGAACTGAAGCATAAACATAGGCATCACCAATTCACCTTTAACAATAAACAATTACAGTATAAAGATATACCATTCATACATAATAATTGAAGCAAAATGAAACGTAATAACCAAAGCAAAAAATGAAGCATAAACATAGGCATCACCAATTTACACTTAACAATCAACAATTACAGCCAAAGCAACATAAACAAAGCATATCATCAACAACAACAATCACTTCAACATTATTAATAGAGTTCAAACACGCAAACATCAACAATTATCAGCCATACGCAATTAAAGTTTAGATATCAACAATTTCATAAGAAATATGAGATTTTTACATCCAACTACCTTTATAGATTCATATAGATCCCTAATGATTTATAAATTACACTTACATCCAAAATGTTCTTCCATGTTTGACTTTCTATTAAATACTTAAATTCTTATAAATTTATAGTAATAAGCTATTACTCCAAAATTAAAATATTAGAAGTATGTATATTGTACTAATTTGATCCAGCACAATTACATTTTCATAGTACCTATTTTCCCATATTTGGAGGTGATATTATGATATCAAAACTTTATTACATTTAGGTTCATAACAGTAACTAACGGAAACTTAACATATTACGGAGATTCAATAAATTATTTACAATGCACAAGTCATGTGAGGCAATGCAAAAAATGCTGAAAAAGAAAAGTCAAAACAAAATTGCAATTCTATATTTAAATACACCTTCTCTCTTATGAGTTGACTTTTGGACTCAATTGTAAATCTAAATTCGTTATAACTTTGATAGTTGGACCTCTGCGTAATTTTTGAATCATTAGGGATGTAAGTGTAAAATTAGCATCTAAAAAGGGTGTTAGATGCAAAAGCCCCTAAGAAATATACTGTTACGAGAAATTACTAGCTAGAAATCACTATAACCAAATGAAAAATAAAAAAAACTAATTACACAACTATTTACACATAAACATGCATAATTCATGCATAAACGAAGATAATTTAAAATGAATGTGACATAAAGTATAATCATAAAGTAATTATACCATAACATCATCTATTTACAACCAAACATACATAATTACGTGAAAACTTAAACAAAATAAAAAGCTACAATGAAGATCTATCAACCAATGCATAAAATTCAATGAAAAAACTAACTGACACTACACAAACATCGACAATTACTGGACAAACATAAACAATTAAAGTACAAATATCAACAATTTCACATGAACTGTACAGTTACGAGAAATTACTAAAAACCACCAAAAGCAAACAAAAAACGAAATTGAAGAATCGAGAGAATACACCTAAAATGGAGGAAACAACAAGTTAATGACTCGTGTGTGTGAAGTAGTCAGAGATCCGGACAACATTTTCAAAAGTTGACCAAATGAAAAAACAAAACCGGTAGAAAGGTAGATCGGGTCATCGGCTACTCAAATATGCAATCGGATTTAAGATTGATGGTCCGATGGCGGAGATATCGCCGGAGAGAGCATCGGAGGAAGAGAGGAGAGAGAGAGAGAGAGAGAGAGAGAGAGAGAGAGAGAGAGAGAAGAAAAATGAGAAGAAACCCTAAAGGAGCGGAGCAGATATTTATAGACCCGTATACCCATGATGTGTAGCACCCCAAGATCCGGGTTCAGACGTCAAGAATTGTGACGAACAACACAAGCACATTTTATTTAAGATAG
>JAYMSP010006169.1:0-12158 GCA_036897095.1 Plantago elongata | reverse complement strand
TGGTGTACGTACTCATGAGAATCAAGCTTTCCTAGCTGCATGTGGTTTTAAGCCCTAAAAGTTGTTAATTTGATGCATATTATGTAGTAGGGGTCCGTGTTCTCATTTTGTCTCTCTCCAACATTTTATATGCATCTCTGCTTAATATTTAAGTACATTATTCTGTTTATTAATCTCAATCATACAGGAACTTCATAAAATTTCTACGTACTGATTAAGACAACGTTTTAATTTGACACACAAACGCTAACCTCTAATTAATCGTTTTTTGCCGTGCAAGTGTGTGACATCTATATATATATCTTCGGTCCAAATTCCAGAACAAATGGCATATATTCCATCTATATTTGTCCCGATACAATTGTAACATTTTCATTTTTGGTATACTGTAGTACTGTACTCCACTCCTGTTGAGCCACATGCTACCAATCTACTTTATCTACACTACTTTTACTTTATACGCAAATCTCAATGCCCAAAACCAAATGTGTCATTTGTTCTGGGACAGAGGGAGTAACAAAGTTGATAATGAGTTTATAATATCTTTACCATAGTGATTTCCTATCGTAGTGTCCAATTTATGCATGCAACTAGCACTATGTTTGAAGGCAAATGTTTTTACTTAATGCAAAAAAAATTAAAATATTGGCTGCTGACATTGTGACCTGCCATTCAGATGAATAACTAATACCTTCTTCTTCAGATCAAGGAATTCATTGCTCACACTGCTGCGGTCAATGATCTCTCTTTTGACAGTGAAGGTGAATACATTGGGAGCTGCTCTGATGACGGTTCTGTTGTCATAAATAGTCTTTTTAATGAAGAGAGAATGAAATTTGAGTACCATCGACCTATGAAAGCCATTGCTTTAGACCCAGATTATGCGCGACAATCATCTAAGAGATTTGTTGCTGGAGGTTTAGCAGGCCATTTGTATTATAATATGAAGAAGTGGCTAGGCTTTCGAGACCAGGTTTACTTAGGTTTCTGACTTGCTTTGCTTGCATGTCATTTTATGATTTTATTGTATTTACATAAATGATAGCTTAAACTCTGATTTCTCAGTGAAGTAATCATCCTCACTTACAGGTTTTGCACTCTGGTGAAGGCCCAATTCATGCAGTGAAATGGAGAACTAGTCTCATTGCTTGGGCTAATGATACTGGTGCAAAAGTTTATGATACTGCTAATGATCGACGTGTTACATTTATTGAAAGACCCCGTGGAAGTCCACGCCCTGAGATTCTTCTCCCTCATCTAGTTTGGCAGGTTAGTTGATAATTAATATAACACCTAGATGTATATAAAGCCTGTTTGGTTTGGGCTCGAAGAACATAACTACTGTGAGTATACTATGTAAACATATAAATAGCAGCAGTGCAGATAACAGTGCCTTTTCTTGTGTTTTACATGTCAGAGTGATACATTGCTGGTAATTGGATGGGGAACATCTGTTAAAATAGCTTCAATAGGAATAAACCAGAATAACAGTGCTGCCAATGGGACTTTTAAGCAGATACCAATGTCTAGCATAAATCAGGTGGATATTGTGGCATCTTTCCAAACCAGCTACTTCATTTCAGGAATTGCCCCCTTTGGAGATTCCTTGGTTGTCTTGGCATATATCCCCAGGGAAGAAGATGGTGAAAAGGACTTCAGCAGTACTGTTCCTTCCGTCCAGGTAGCGTGAAAGCATTCCATAATCTAGTTGGATTTCTTATGTTGATAATATCTGCAAGTGGCGCATAGATGTTCAATTTTCCTAATAATGGATTTTTTTATTACTTGCTTCTTCAATAAAGTACAGTACAAAGTAATAAGGTGTTTATGTTCACAGGGAAATGCTCAGAGACCCGAAGTGCGAGTTGTCACTTGGAATAACGATGAGTTGGCAACTGATGCATTACCTGTAGTTGGTTTTGAACATTACAAGGCCAAGGATTATTCTCTTGCCCATGCGCCCTTTTCAGGTTAAGCTATTTCGTATGAGATTTAAATTGAACATTAATGTACTGCTTAGTGCACCCTTTAAATAGTATTTTTGATAATAAGTGCTGTGATGAAAGACGTGACATTGCTCGCTTGGTTTTGTTAGGTAGCAGCTATGCAGGTGGGCAGTGGGCTGCGGGTGATGAACCATTGTATTATATCGTGTCTCCAAAGGACGTAGTTATTGCCAAGCCTAGGTTAGTTTCCTTTTTCGCCTGGTATTTTATTTGTTAATATGTGTAGTTTAAATTAGCGTTCTACATTGTTATAAGCGTGATTCACATGTAATGTAGGATACTGGAGAAAACCCCTAATGATTTATTATGTATATCTTGTCCCATGTGGCCATGTTCATGGATTGTGAATGTTACAACTCAAATTTGCAGAAACACTACATGAAGAAGAAATAATTTGTACTTTCTTAAAGTTCTACTTGAAAAATGATAACGGAGAAGAAAATTCACTGATTCTGTATCAGAATATATTTGGATTGGGTTTCTGCTTCATTAGGCTCATGCTGTCAGTTTCTATATTTATAATAATAGGGATGCAGAAGATCACATTGCTTGGCTTCTTCAACATGGATGGCATGAGAAAGCATTGGAGGCAGTCGAGGCTGGCCAGGGTCAGGGTCGAAGTGAGCTTCTTGATAAGGTAAGGTGGTGTCGTCATAGAAGTGTAACAACAGTCACAAGTAGGATATGCTTTTTGGTACTTTTCTTGTATATCTATTAATAATCTCTGAAAGTGGATGTCGTGATCCATTCTAGCCAGGAGACGTTATCTACAACTGAGCTTTGTGCACCTAAATTTCGTTTTCTACTTTGAAATATATTAGAAACAGCAGGTCTTAGGGAAAAACAGTTTTTCCAAATGTGTGAACTGAACAACTGGAATGTTTAATGGGTCGATGTATTTCTGTTTGTAGGCATGTACGGAGTATTTACATATATTTATTTCTGCTGTGCTAAATTGGGCAGGGAAAATCTATTTTTCTTGCTCATGCTGAGTCTAATCAATTTATTGATTCTTTTAGCTAAGAATTTTTCTTATTGCCTGTAATACATTCATCATACAGAAGAAGGTAATGCATTAATGGTGACTATAGTTCTTGATTGTCTTTTATCTACTTTTGTGGGGATAGCTGTTCTATCTATTTCTTGTTTTTGAGTCTCTGTTGATTTGACATCCTAAGAAGTTGCACGTTGGTAAGGAAAAAGGTTGAATGATAATCATAATGTCCCTTCCCTCGTCGTTGAACTTCAGCTTGTGTGTAGTAGTGTCATTTGCCAACTATCTTTTCGTTGTCCATCTGGCATTATGTATCAAGCATCACACGAATTTCTGTCTTCCAAACAGGTCGGATCGAAATATCTGGACCATCTGATAATTGAACGCAAATATGCGGAAGCAGCTTCCTTGTGTCCCAAACTTCTGCGAGGATCAGCTTCGGCATGGGAAAGGTATCATGGTACCAATATACACCTGTACATTCATCAAGTCTTTAAGGATGCACTTCCGATCCCTAAATTGATTACTGGAGATTGGATAGTATGCATAATATAATGTCTTGTCTCTTGCAGGTGGGTTTTCCACTTTGCTCATCTCCGCCAACTTCCTGTATTGGTTCCATACATACCTACGGAAAGTCCGAAGTTACGTGATACTGCTTACGAGGTCTGTATCTAAGTTGTGCACATACACTCATCTCACGCCCTCTCTCTCCTGTTAGAATGTAAAATTATTTATTGAATCCTGTTACTGCAATAGGTTGCTCTTGTTGCATTGGCAACAAATACATCATTTCATAAGGATCTTATATCGACTGTTAAATCTTGGCCACCTGTAATTTATTCTGCTGCACCGGTGATTTCTGCCATAGAACCTCAGATCAATACATCATCCATGACTGATGCGCTCAAAGAGGTAAGCACTATATATTCTTTATGATATACATGCATGTACTGATTCTTACATCTTATTGGTACTACTTCCATGTCAGGCCCTGGCCGAGCTATATGTTATTGATCGGCAATATGAGAATGCATTCAGTCTATATGCTGATGTAAGTGTTTTTTCCTGTTATTGGGCAGCATGCATAATTTCTTGCTTACTCAGTTTATGGTTCCTTTGTTTAATAATTAATACTGGAGCTTCTACTACTGCAGCTAATGAAGGTGGATATATACGACTTCATTGACAAACATAATCTGCACGAGTCTATTCGAGAAAAGGTAATTTTATAATGGAAAGTGCTATCACATAAACTGCATTACTTGTTTGCTCTTTGAATTGTATAGTGCACTTTGTTTTTTGCCAAATTTAATACGTTCAATCGGTAGGATGGATTTGATAATCCATTAATCTTGAGCTCTTCCCGAACTGAAATATTATGATATGGAGTTTCACAGTTCCAGTTCAATTTATTAAACACAAAAGAACCCTAAATGAAACCAGAAAATAATTAATAAAGTAGTATTAACCAAGTTTGAGCATTATATTTTTATAATCTATATAAGTTTTCTTGATTATTTCTCCGGTACGATTTAGGATTAATATGTGTTGGTCTAACATTGTATACAAAAAGTCAACGCAAACGAAATGGTAAGTTTGTTCTTCGACGGAGGGATAAGATTGTAGTAAGACATATTTAGTGGAAGAGTTACTGTAAATCATACAATAGTAAATCTCTGAAAGCTGGACCTGATGCAAGGTCTTCTTTCAGTAGCTACACAAATGTCATTTGTCAATTTCTTCCATTTATATCTCATGAATTCGCAGGTTGCTCAGCTTATGATGATAGACTGCAAACGTGCAATTCCATTATTTATCCAGCAAAGAGATATCATAAGTCCTTCTGATGTAGTTTCACAACTTATAGCTTCAAAAGATAAGTGTGACTATCGACATTTTTTGCACCTTTATCTGCATTCACTGTTCGAGTCAAATCCACACGCGGGAAAGGATTATCATGATATGCAGGTTTGTACGTACTGGCCTTCTTTGCATAAAAGCTAGTTTGTCTATTGTGTTGTATATTATTAATAATAAGACTTCTATATAAAGTTACCCTGGAGGTTGAGTTTAGGACTAGTTTTGTATGCAAGTACTTATTTTCTCCATATGCTATGAGTTTTTATTTTATTTTTTCCTTTTTTATCTTCCCTCCCTTTAACATTTTCTATTTCTTCTGGTCGCCATGAACAGGTTGAGCTTTATGCAGATTGTGATCCAAAAATGTTGCTTCCTTTTCTCCGGAGTAGTCAGCATTACACTCTAGAGAAGGTTTGTCTTGTAATCTGACATTCTATATCTTGGTATAATTTTTGGTCTTTGACAATTCAATGAAACTGCTTTCAGGCTTATGAAATTTGTGTTAAAAGAGATCTACTAAGAGAGCAAGTTTTTATCCTTGGAAGAATGGGAAATGCAAAGCAAGCATTAGCAGTTATCATTAATCAATTGGGGGACATAGAAGAGGTACATATCTTGGCACTTGAGTTATATATTTCTCAATTCTAAAACTTTCTGTTGTCTTACATGTCTTATAACTTCATGCAGGCTATAGAATTTGTCAGTATGCAACATGACGATGAACTCTGGGAAGAGCTTATTAGGCAATGCTTTAACAAACCAGAGATGGTAATGTGTTAATGTGAACGTTTGTATGCACACAAAAATGCATCATACTCCCTCCGTCCCGGTTTGGAAGTCCCGCGGGACCGGGCACAAGTTTTAAAAAAAAAGTGATAAAGTAGGAAGAAGGTAATAAATTATGAATGTGATTGGATAAAGTAGGAGAAATAGTGAATAAAGTATGAGAGATAATGTATAAAGTAGGAGATAGATTTTCTATTTAAGGAAGCGGGACTTCCAAACCGGTACAGCCCAAAGCGGAAAGCGGTACTTCCAAACCGGGAGGGAGGGAGTACATGCCGGTATATCTTTTTGGTGGCAGTTTTCAAAAGTTTTACTGGACTTGCAGGTGGGTGTATTATTGGAGCATACTGTGGGCAATCTGGATCCATTATATATTGTAAAAAAGGTGCCCAATGGATTGGAAATACCTCGGTAAGTAGGTCAATGTTTTTGTTATATTCATCTGGTCATTAATTAGTCTCCTACATTGAGACATATCACATCATAATATTTCATTAGTGGTCTCTGGATTGAATTTTTTGTTAACTGCACTCGTAATCAAACACTCTTTCTGTATTTTTCTGTCAAAGATAGCCATGTTAAATTGTTCAAAGATCTCTTCTTCTCTTAGGTTTAATTTGGATCTCAGCAGAGTTGTTTATGTTTATAGACCAGCAGTCTCTGCAATCCTTTTTCTTTTGATTGGTTAGTAGCGCTGGGCTTGGGAAGGACAGATCTGTGTCTTCACATACTGTGCATTGTTTAATCCCAGAATTGATCATGTTTGTGCATTTTGACTCAGGCTACGAGACCGTTTGATCAAAATTATCACCGACTATAGGACGGAAACTTCTCTGAGACATGGATGCAATGACATTCTCAAGGTGATATTTGTCACGAGTATTTCCTGTATGCCACCTGAAATGGCCCTGTTATTTGGGGGTTGCAGTAGATCCTGCTATACGACTTGTAACATGTTTCTGGAAAAAGCTTGGGTGTTCATTGTCGCAAAAACAGCTTCTAGAGTCTTTTGTCTAAGATGAAGCTGCAAGTAAATATAATCAATGTTGTTTTTCCACAGTTATCTACTTTGCAGCATTTTTCCAAACACTCCACAAAAGTTCTGATAATCCATTTTCACTGATTTTTATAACCTTCACCACAAGGATTCCCTATATAATACTGCTTTTGATGATCTGCAGGCGGATTGTGTTAATTTACTAATAAAGTTCCACAAGGAAGCGACTCGTGCCATATATTTAAGCAATGAAGAAGACGAGTCTCGCATCAAACGGGACAAAAATAGGACTTCCCAGTTTGAACGATCTCAAAGCATCAGAACTATGGATGTCAAGTCCAAAGTCAGGGGAGGCATGCGTTGTTGCATGTGTTTTGATCCATTCTCAATACAAGACGTGTCGATATATGTTTTCTTTTGTTGTCATGCATACCACGAGACATGTCTGATGGAGTCCATTACATCAATCACTACAAAAAAGAAGCCAGCAGCTCCAGCCCAGACAGATTTGTCATTTTATGAGTATGAAGATGATGATGAAAGTGACAGCGGTGATGATGTTGATGATACGAGGATGCGTTGCATATTGTGTACTACAGCCGCTGCAGGTTGAACTTGTACTGTATTTATTTGTAATTGTACATGTACAATAAGTGTTGCGGTTTTGTGTGCATATATTTGAGCTTGATGCCTGCCTAGGTGATCCTCCTCTCCCTCCATTTTGTTTTTTCTTTGGTTGGTATAGGCGAGTAAATGATGTTTTCAGTCTTGCTATTTCACCATTTTCCTCTGGTAATTTGGCTGGATATGGCCTTTGAAAATCGAGTGAGATCAAGAATGCTAATTTGTTGAATTGTATGAATCTCATTATATGAGTTTCTTATAATCTCATTTTGACACAAGCAAATGGATCCATAATTTATACTTATTTTGTTCCAATTAATAATTTAGCTGCAAATCAGTGGGTATTAATAATATGAACAACCCCGCCGCCCCCCACCCCCAAATGTAGCGTATATATAAGATTGATATGATATGCATGACATATCTTCGAGCTTGGCTTGCACAGCATATCTCCATTATATTCCATTATACTGTTAAGATTGTTTACTAACGAGTAAGGGTGAGTAGAAACGGAACTGGACCAAAATACCGGCCCTAACCGGACCGAAAAAATGGACCTCGGGTTGGCTCTAAACCGATTAGGGCCGGTCCTCGGTATTGTAAAATTACAATTTTCGGTCCGGTCCGGGCCAAATACCAAAAAATCGCATGTCGGACCGACCAGGACCGAGAAATTGCACAAAACCGGAATACTCCCAAATTGGCCCCAAAAGGAATTAACCAACCTAATCTCAGCATTGGCCCCAATCTGCCAATCATATGCCTAGCCGCAATCTGCTAATCTGATCGACTGACATAGCACCGCCTGATCGACTCTCGATTTCGCCGCCGTCTTCACTTGTAGGTCGTCGCAATCTTCACTCGTCGCCGTCATTGTCACTAGGCTAGTCTATCAACCCGGCACCGATCGACTCCCGATCCGCCTCCACTGCTCTCCCTTCCACCGACCGTCGCTATCTCTTCCACCACTGTTGTCTCCTCTCCAGTAGCCACCACGCCTCCTCTGTTCTCGATCTCTTCCATCACCACGGTTCCCACTAGTCTCTCCTCCGTTGCTCAACCTCGGCCCACAATGCCTCCACCTCCACGTCCGTCGCCGCCTCCTCTGTTCTCGATCTCATATTTTTGGAGGTTTGGAGAATTCTGAATATTTTTGGAAGGTAGGGTTTCGAAATAGACTAATTTCTCCCCTGTTTTCTGATTTTTTTTAAAATCTGGGCCTGCTCGGTTCGGGCCTGGACCGAGCCAATTTAGGTCCAGTCCTCGGGATTAGAAAAAGCTTTAAAATCGGTCTGGACCATATCGGTCCGGGCTCGATTCGGTCCGGGCCTGGACCGATCTCAGCTCTACTAACGAATATGAGGTATCTTCATTTTAAGTAATACTCACACCATCACATCAAAATCAAACTAAATACATTGAGTTTAGAGCCAGGGTGTAGTTTTATGTAAAAAGTTAAAATAATAATAAAAAATAAAGGTGGGAAAAATATATTTTTAGTGTAAAATGTGTATTTTTTGTATAAAATTGAGATTGTTATTATTTGTTAGTGGTGGGATAACTTCATTTTTTAATAATGTATGAAGTTTGATGAGACGGCTAAAAATGATAAATGTATAAAGTTTGTCGGGATGAAGGAATTAAGGTATAAAATAATATATAAATGTGATTTTTTTTTTTTAATAATGTATGAAATTTGATGGGACGGTTAAAAATGATAAATATATTAAGTTTGCTACCGATGAAGGAATTAAAGTATAAAATAATAAATGAACGTGAATATATGAAGTAATGCATGATGGAGGAAGTACATGAAGTACAAACGGTAATCGGATTAATAACACTTATTCCAATCGTTACATACTAGGAAAAGAAAGTAGAATGTAGAGCATTGTATTTGCAGTATAAACTCTGGCAGAAGAATGTAGAGCTTTGTGCTTGATTTGGTTCGTAGGTGAGGGCACATTGTACCTATTTCTTCATGAATGCAAGTTCAAATTCGGTCTTAAAATTTTCAATTTGCCTTCCTGCATGCAAGTATAGGACATTAGATTCTCCATATAAAATTTTAAAGTTGACCTCAAATTTATAATATATAAAAAAAAAGATAATAAAATATTTTACACAAAATTTAAATTAAGTATCTAATAAAATAATATAATTCATTCGTCTCAACTTCATCTTCTTATATTGTATTTTGGTCCGTCTCAACTTCATCTTCTCTTCCATTAAATAGAAAAAAATATATCTCTTACTTTATACACCATCACTTTTAGCTACTTCAGTTACGTTTTTTCTACTTTATTTTGAAGACTTGTATCCGGCCCGTGAAAATATGAATTATGGACGGAGGGAGTACAAAATATATCACTTAAGTATAACATTGCAAATTCTATTTAAAATAAAATTATATAATATTAATTGTTTATAACATATTTTTATTTATATTAACCTCTGTTGCTATCATGATACAAAATTGGAACCGTTAATTAACGTACCGTATAGATAAGCATATTGGGATTAAGGCTGGCCCTGGCAAGCATAAAAAGTTTTCCATTACCCCAACAAATACTCGTAAACACAAGTTTAATCTTTATACTAGTACCCTCTTCTTCTTTATTTGTTTCATGACAATTTTAAGTTACATATCCCAACCAATACAGTGTGAGTCAATTTATCACTTAAGCTCTGTCTTTCTTAAATTAAATTTTATTAAATTAAAAGTGTAATATAAATTATAATTAAGTAATGTTGAACTAAATTAAAATAATTTTCAATTAAAAATTAAACCTTACACATAAGATTAGTAAATTTTTGTATTTTATAATGTCATGAAACTTAGACAAGATACTTTTCAACGAGCTAAATAACATGTAAAAATGAATTATAAAAGTAAGATAAATAATTAATTAAATTTTCTCAATCATATACTTTGTTTTGAGATACTTTTGAACAAACTTGTCATTAAATATATATAATCATCAATTCACCACTTTTCATCATTCAATATACGGAGAAAATATTCTCTCGTGTCGAAAAATAGAACCCGTAGCATTTTTATTACGAGATGTCTCAGCTAGTGCTGATTTTCGAGTCGAGCCTTACCGAGGGCTCGATAAAACTCGGCTCGGCTCGACTCGATAAGCTTTTTCGAGCCGAACTCGAGCTTGATTTTATACTCGTTTCATGCTCGGCTCGTTAAAGTACGTTAAAAGTAATTATTTTAATAAATTATAACTTTTTATACATAATTTTTTATTTATTTTTATAGATAAAGCTCGTATATTTTCGAGCTCAAGCTCGTTACATGTTACTCGAGTTCGAGCTCGATTTTTTGCTCGTTTTATTAACGAGCCTAACAGAAGTTTGGTTCGGTTGAGTTCGAGCTCGAGTATCTAAATACTTGGCTCGATTCGAAAAACAACACTAATCTCAACTTAACACTCGACTACAAACAATTTAATCACACAAAAACAACTAATATCTGGAAGGAAAAAAAAGGTTCCCGGGTATATTTCCTATTTTGCCTAACATATCACTATCAGTCATTCTAAGGCCATCTTCAATGGTGACGCACAATGCGTCACACGTTTTTTCTGTAGTGGTGACATGTCGTGGTTGCCACGTCCTTTTTTTAAGAACTTGAAATTAACCAAATTGCATTTTATTGAACATGTTTTATAATTGAGATAGAACAAATCACAAATACGGGAAATTTAAATCAAACGAAAATAAAATGCAACAAACTCACAACACACAACATCGAAATAAACAAACACACAACCAAGATTGGAGAAGATCCATCTTCACTATAGTCTCAAAATATATTCCATCAAGTCGTTTGTTAGTTGGGTGTGCGTGATTAAACTATGCATCCGGCGTAAATTGTTCATGTATTCCGGAATAGTATTTATTACAAATGGTGCCCGACGGATACGTACTCCATCAATGAGATCCGGTACATTCTCACGGGTATCTTGTTCGAGCTCTTCAATTTCTTCGTCATAGTTTAGGTATTTGTGGCGCTCATCTTCAACTTTCATGTTGTGGAGTGTTATGCAACAATCCATAATCTTTTTGAGAAAGACTTTGTTGTGCGCAAGTGCCAGATTTCATATAATTGCAAATCTTTCTTGCATAACTTCGAAAGCACGTTAGACATCTTTGCGGCAGGACTCTTGAAGCTCGGAGAACTTGGATTATTTTTGAGTTACCGGATTCGTGATGGCATAATCAAACGTAGCCCAATCTGGGTAGATCCCATCGGTTAAATAGTAAAGCATGTTGTATTGATGGCCATTGACCTCAAAGTTGACATGATGGGCCATGCCGTTAAGGAGATCGTCGAACACCGGTGAACGTTGAACGATTGATAAGTCATTGTATTTTCCGGAAACCCCAAAGAATAAATGCCATATCCAAGTATCTTGGGATGCTACTGCTTCTAACACAAGAGTAGGTCTTTTTACTTATACCTTGGAACTAACCGTGCCACGCCTTCGGACAGTTCTTCCATATCCAGTGCATACAGTCGATACTCCCAAGCATGCCCAGAAAACCTCGTGCATTGTTGATTGCTAATAACCTTCGTAAATCTTCCTCATTGTCCCTGCGCATGTATGTTGGACTGAACTTAGCAACAACGGCGGTAAAAAAGTGATTTAGACAGTCGATAGTCGTGCTTTCACCGGCCGACAATACTCATCAACCGAGTCGGTAGATGCCCCATAAGCTAGCATGTGAATTGCGACGGTACATTTTTTGTAGTTTGGTTAACCCTGGACGACAAGTTGCATCTGGCCTGCATACAAAGAAATCATCTTGACGCAACACACCTCCAACCACCTGTTCGAACAACGGTCTCTCCATTCTGAATCTCCGTCGAAAT
>JAYMSP010006168.1:0-12161 GCA_036897095.1 Plantago elongata | reverse complement strand
TATATATATATATATATACCTGTATCTTCTATACCTCCTTTGTCTGTCAAAAAAGTTCACTGCCGGTATTAACTTCTCCAGACCTTGGTTGGTTTTTCAGTGACCAGCTGCCCGTGACCACGAAATTCGAAGCGAGAAATGACCCTGGCGTGGAGAAAAATTATGGAAAACTTTTGCTTGAAATGGTATCTATTGTTCCGGATGGAGTTGTTTGCTTCTTTGTTAGTTACTCATACATGGATGGAATTGTTAATAGTTGGCATCAATCAGGAATTTTGAAGGTAAATGCTAGCTGGATTAGCATCATTCTTCTGTTAGTTGAGATGCTAGTCTATGAAGATGCCTACTCTACCAGGCTTTGTGTTTACCTTCATGTTTCTTGCATGATTTCAGGAGATAATGCAACATAAACTTGTCTTTATAGAGACCCATGATGTTGTTGAAACTACTCTGGCATTAGATAACTATCGCAGAGCTTGCGATTGTGGACGAGGAGCTGTATTTTTCTCTGTAGCCAGGTACCCTATCTGAATGTCAATTTCAGTAGCTGTTTATAGATGTAACTGATTACTTGTTTGTATCTGAGATTATTAATGGTAGTCTTAGAAATTCTTGAAAGAACGGATTTGATTCAGGATAAGTAAATAAATCTGGATTGTTGGCTATGATAATTCATGTGACTTTATTGGTGATCCTACTTATATGTGAAAGAAGGAAAAGATAGAATAGAGATTGTAGACATGTTTTATTCTCATGAAGCAAAACATTGCTAGGTTTTTCTTCAGTACCTGTGAAGATTTATTGGTATGGTGGTCTACATCAAAGAGCCAATAAATTATTTTTCTTTCAATTCTTTAATGTTGTCACCACGTCTTTTTGGTTCCGTCTTATGCATGTTACAAATGAATTGTCCACTTGCAGGGGAAAAGTGGCGGAAGGGATAGATTTTGATAGGCATTATGGAAGACTTGTGATCATGTTTGGCATACCTTTTCAATACACCTTAAGCAGGTGAGTAGCTATTATCTTTTGTGGTGGATTGGATTGCAGGAATAATATTATTGCACCATGGTGGTCTTTTTAGTGAGAAGTGCTGAGGAATTTTTACTCTTATGATAAGATTTTGTGATAGATATAGAATAAAGCTAGAAAAGACTGCCAGTGCAGCACAACTTTCATTTACACATTTATGATAAGATTTTGTGCTCTGATTTTGTGAAAGGTAGTTAGAGACTAATTGGTGTTTGCCTGTTTGGAATTGTTGTTATTAACACAGCTTTTTACCTAACTTCAAAATTTCCATCACAATGTTTTTTTTTTTTTAAATTTCTAATACTTCCAGGATGTCTTTTAAATTTTAATGCATACACTTCTCTTATTTGATTGTTTGAAGTACATTTGATTTGAAGTTTAGAAATTTTAGTATATATATTAAACATAAAAAAATTACACGACCATATCTTATTTGGATCTTGGCTTACCAACATATCCGCCTCGTATCCGTATTCGTATGCGTCTTGGTGCTTCCTAGCTCTATACTGGGGTATTATTATTTATGTGACCAATCTGTGTTTGCTCTGGTTGAGGTTGTGAATCTATTTTCTTATGCTTGGATGTGCCTCAACCAGTGTTATAATTGCAGAACATTGGGTGCAAGATTGGAGTATTTACAGGAGACTTTTCAGATAAAAGAGAACGATTTTCTGGTCTTTGATGCTTTGGTAATTTGGTTAGACAATCTTTGTTTTTTGTTTTTGGCCAGAATGTTGTAATACCCTATAAATGTACTTGTTGGACTTATCTATATACTATTTGTTTTCAGAGGCAAGCTGCTCAATGTGTCGGCCGAGTCATCCGATCAAAGGCAGACTATGGAATGATGATTTTTGCCGACAAAAGGTTTGTAAACTGTTTGATGTAATTTTCTTCATAATATCCATGTTTGCCAGCCAAATTTTTATATGTTGTCCGCTGGAGCATACACCATGTACAATAACTTTTTCGAAGGTCTAATTACCACCACAATTTTAAGCTTTTTGTAGGTGAATTCTATAATCTAAACAGTCACTTGTGCATTTTGTATTTACCATATATCATATTTTAGATATAGCCGTCATGACAAGCGGTCGAAGTTGCCGGGTTGGATCTTGTCACATTTACGTGATGCACACCTGAGCTTGAGTACTGACATGGCTGTGCATATAGCTAAAGAGGTATGTCAAACTTGCACTCTATTCAGTGTTTGCAATGAACAATGTGTTTTGATGTATGATCTTAATCTCTTAGTTATGTCACATCGTCTCATCTTATTTGCAGTTCTTGCGGAGAATGGCTCAGCCATATGATAAAACCGGGGCTTTGGGTCGAAGAACCCTTCTGTCACAAGAGGACCTGGATAAGATGGCCAATGGAGTCAGCGATATGCAGTTCTAATGATCAATATTGCAAATCCTAGTAATTCATCGTATCAAGTACTCTGCCAGACCCTGAGTGTATGTTTTCGACTGCAAAATTATAATGATCTCTTCCTGTGCAAACTTTTGTTCTTTGTGTGGACATTTTTCTGGACAAGCCAGTCTAAAACTCAGTTTACCATTAACTTATCAATAGTTCATGTGAAGCAATTCTTTTCAGAGTTAAAAGTTACAGATATTATGTAAAACATCACTGGACCTCCTAAGCTATAATTGCCATGAGACCACATGTCGAAAGTTATGTCGAAGTTCCGGCCAGAAGCTTTTCTCAGTTGAGATTAAAGCATTTATCAGTTGAGAATAATCTGGTTTATTGCTCTTTTAACTTCCATGATGCTTGGTTTCCTGCCAGTAGCATTGTCCTTCACCTGAAGCCAAAAAGATAACACTTCAAAACAAGGAATGATAATATTTTTTCAGAAATCCAAATGCTAAAGCAAGCAGACCTTAGCCCTCAGTTCAGCAGCAAAAACTCCATCAGAAACAAAAGATTGCACATCAGTCACTTCAATACTGCACTTTCTAAGTGACTGCATCACATCCAGTAACAACCCTTCTTTATTCATACACGCTATCTCCACCAGTGCATCCATCTCGATTATCGATACTTCAACTTGCAACTTTTCTGCCATGGCCCTTGGAGTCTGTCCGTCTCTTGCCTCCACGGCCCTCATCTTCCTCTTACTGACCAATCTATAGTGCCGCTTTGAATTCTCACCATTCTCCGCCTTCAATTGCCTTGCTCGCGACTCAAGTTCTTGAATCTTCTTGTGCAACTGCTTAACATACTCTATTGTGTCGCCAAGAATTGAGGCCTTGTCCATTTTTGTGACACAAGGGACGAGGGATCTGAGAATGACGAAGCGCTCGTTGAGCTTCTCCCGCCTGCGGCGCTCTGCAAGGACATGATTGGCACTAAGCTCATCCTGTGGGGTACCTTTCCGCATAGCAAGTTCACGTGACTTGGCGTGGAGGTATGGCACAGTAAACAGTATGTATTTGAGAGTCGATTGCGAAGCTTTGTCAAGGTGGTGGCTGGTGGTGGCTGCGGACCAATTAGAGAAAGCCGAGCTAGCAGAGCAGAGGGTAACATCGGAGCTCGACCACCGACTGGTTTGGTTTTTCAGTATGGTAGTAACTGTTTGGGAATAGTGGATGTCCTCCTCTGATAGCACATCAAATGTAGGGAAATCTGCACAAAAGTTGTATCATTCCCATCAAAGATAGCAAGTTGAAGTTGTCTGATTGATAACCCTTTATCAGCCGATTCACAGTGAAAGAACAGATGTAATACCTAGATGTGGTGTTTGATGGCTGCTAGTCGTGGGAGGTTGCAATGGATGTACGCTGCTGCTCGCATGTTCTTTCATCGGCCAATGCTGTACCGATTCTGCCCCGGCTACATCTTCTGGGAATGGAGTTTCTGAAGACCTCCTAGGCTGACCCATTGTGAGCAAGTGAAAGTTGGAGTCCAAATTGTTTGACCCTCCATCTGGTGATCCCAACCTAGTGTTGTCATACATGTCTAGTTGCATAAGCTCAGGAGCTTCTGCAGCACGAGAACAGCTCTCGATACAATGACCCTGAGGCAGAGAGTTTACTCTATTCGTCTCCCCATCAGAGTCTGATTCGCTCTCATCCTCCTCTACCACATTGTCGTTTTCAGTTGTTGGATGAGTGGATGTGGGAGCTGAAAGTAGAAGCAGAGATTGAAAATGTGGCTGTGGTGCTGGAGGAGGATTCGACGTGGAGTGCTCAGATAGGGCTGGTTTTGGAGAGATGGGACTTTGTTGATCCACAAAGAAGGCAAGTATGGAGTGAACTAGCCTGATGTCTTCTTTCACCTAACAAAACCCAGAGATTTCAAACATTATGCTATTTCTTTTTTAGGTCACAATTTTACGATCATACTTGCGTTCGAATAACTAGACGTATGGAATACCTTATCAGTTGTTCCAAATTCTACCACCCCTTCTGGGAGAGGTATGCATACAACAGTCTGCACAAAGTTATTTGGACTTCAAAAATAAAATAAAATAAATATATAAAGCATGGAAAATTCACTTAGTTTCAAGAATTTGAAGCAAATGGAAAGGAAGCTTTACTTGCCTGTATTCTTGCACTCTTGCAAACCATCAACAGTTGAATTTGATTGAAAAGGAAAGGAAAACAAAAAGTGAGTGATCTTGTAATTATTAATTACTGAAATGAAGAATCATTTACAATTAAAACTTGTGGTTTTTGTTCTCTTCTCCTTAAAAAAAATACCTTGGCTAGAATTGCTCTAGAGAAGAACTTGCTGTCAACCTCGCTTGCTCGTGTAAGCCATATATGATGCCGCTTTGCATATGCTTTTCCTGGTAATCTTCACATTTTTTAATATATACTGAAATCAGACAAATTAATAATATTTGGGAATATCAAATTAATGGAAAATTAATCACATGATCCGTAATTATATTGATATATATCAATAAAATAGATTTTATTATAAATAGTCAAAAAATGTGCAATTACATACATATATAAGTAATCAAATCTCATAAAACTTAGTTGAATTATCAATTTCATTCAATGACATGAATGCAGCCACATCTTTAATACCACAATTTCCTTAATTGTCTTAAGATTGAATTTATTACCTTTTCAGAAATGGAATCCGAATTTAATCACCAGTAAAACTGGACCACCAAACTGCATTAACATTTATAAACTACTAGAGCTAGCTAGATACAACTTAAATTAAGATCGTAAATTAATTATTATCCATCTCCGTATCATCTTTTGCAAGAAATCAAAATAAACATCATGTACATAATCACAAACATGTTAACTAAACACAAGATATGGTGCTTTAAAGTTATTTTCTGTTCATCTAGTTTTTGTGAAACAATCTCATGGAAAAGTTGTTACATATTTAAACTGATATTCACGTACCCGATATCTGGCGGAAAAGAGAAGGAAACACACATCAGGTAGTACCACTCGGTCTCCGTCAAATCCTCAGGTGACAAGGCGGCTGAAGGTCGTCGCAACTGAAGGCTCGTTTCACCCGTGGAGGAGAGTGTTTCGTAAAGTTCCCGAAGCTGTTCGCTTCGTTGAAGCGATGCTTCTTCCGTGCTGACTTCTGTCGAATGGACAGTCTTTCTTGTTTTTATTGCTCCATTGTAATAGCCATCCCGCCATACTAATATCCTTAATTCACCAACGTAACATGAAATGACGTTGAAATTAAAACATTTAGACCGATTGCAAATGCTTTTACGAATTATTTTTTGTCAAATTCTTGTCAAAAATTTAGATAAATCATATCTTTGAATGTGATGTTATTCCACTAATTAGTAAAATCAAGTCCGAAAACACCCATCTCTTCTTTTTTGGTTGCTAATACTACGAGACACTAGCTACTAAAAGTTGAATAAAATTGATTTTAAATTAAACAATGTTACCGTAAAAGTTGAATAAAATTGATTTCACAGTCGATATTTGTACCATATATACTTCATGATAATACGTGAAAAGATACATATTCTAGTTTGCATTTCAGACACTATTTTTGAAGAAATCGCAACTGACCCTTGCTGAGGGCAATGCTGCCAGAAAATGCTGTATGTCCAGTGCAGATTTTGAACCGCGGCCTGTAACATGCCGTGAAGTGTACTCTTCTGAAGCGACATCATTTTTTTTTATCAAACCACTTTGAGACCGCTTCTGAAGCTCATCCAGGTACGGAATCAATGCACGATCATATCTTACGCGCACAGAACGACGGGATAGAAGATTCAAAGAAGCTGTATTTATGAGAAGATTTAGTTGTTGTAGAGTTGCACACGTTCTTGAAAGTGAAGTATGCTAGCTAAAATTGGATGATTACATAGATTGATGAAATTAAAGCTAGATAGGAAAAAAATTGACTGGTTGGTGCCTACCTAATAGTTACGTACGTTGTTTAAAGTACCTAAATTTCTTCGCTTCACATATATGCATGCATATGGAATTGTTTTGATGTGTAAATGTTATACTTCTGTACTGATGATCCCTACCATTTTGGTATACTATTTGAAAGAAAATGGACACTTATCTGTCATCTAGTGTATGCATAGGCATTCGTTTTTGCCTATTAAGATTGAGTGGTGGTTGCAAGGAACTCCGACATGAAAGTCTAATAGTATTTCAAACTGTTGGTTATTGCTCCTGCGTGATCTAGAGTATTAACGAATAGATTTTTAGTATTTAAGGATTGGAAGTTCCAATTTTGCCAACCAAAACTTGGTGTGTTGATTTCTAGCTAGATTGTAAGTTTTCGGTACTCTTGATCTCCGAGTCTTGCAAAGGTTAACCTATGGTTACTTATCCTATACAGGGATAATCACGGGGCTGTAACATTTTCGAATCAATAATTAAAAAACGACTGCTATATCATTTGCACTCTATGATATAACGAAAAAAAAAATATCGTTATATTAAATGTTTAGTTTTAGGTGTGAAAATCATATTATTTACACTGCAATACAGTTAAAGGTTGTTTTCAACAAACATTTCTACTCTGCAATTAGAGTTGAGGACGAATTTTCCCTACATACATGGCCACCGCAATGCCCTTGTGGCCAGGATTACTATACAGTACTATTGAGAAGTAAGCTACATAGGTAAATGTAGAAAATTAGTGGTCTTCAGAGGTTATTGGGCCGCATGTTGGTAGGGCTTGAGCGCTATAAGGCCTTATGATGTATTATTGCCCAGGTTATGCTTTTTGTAGGTTGGGCCTTTAGGTGATGTTATGATGGAGGTATAAATTAAGATTCGTGATGAAAATAGTTTTTAAAAATGATAAAAAGAACATTTGTTTAATTCGGTATATATGGAGTTTATGTTGTGAAATTGACTGATAATCTACCAAACTAGTGGATTAATTAAATTAATATTGGGACGGACAAGTGTAGAAGATTAAGGGGTTGTTTGAGATGGGATTAAAATCGGTTTATTTGGTTCGATGAACATTGATTTGGCCTAAAATACACTTCAAATACCCTTATTTCAATTCCATTCTAAACACAATTTCACCAACATTCATTTAAATGTCCATTTAAATTATATACCAATCAGCCCCTTAGTAAGTTGATGAGTGGTAATGTTGTTTATGTGCAAAAATATAGGTAAAACGCAAATATACGACATTCCATTTGAATCCATCAAATGAGCAATACAATTGATTAATATGACACAAACCTAACCAGATTACATCACTTGGCCAATACAATCGACTTATCATGGCTTGGTGACCTCAGTAACATCCTCATATAAGTAGGTAAATGATACCCTTGTTCCCCTTATATATAGCAGCTAAGCATTTCCACTAATGCAAACTTGTCCGCGAGTGACCATATGCACGTAATCTCCACGCAAATAACAAACTAGTGTACGGTTAGTAAATATGGAACTATTTTTTTTTTTTATTAGTAAGAGTCAAAAGCACAAAAGATACTTTCGACGAATAATTACAGAAAAATGAAAACAAAACGTCCAAATCATAGAACATGTTCTACACTACGACGATAAAGGTAAAACAAAATCAATTACAACCAAAACAAATGAAATCGTTCTCAATCAACTTATTCTGCACACCACAACTTTCTTTGATCACCAAAACACTAAATCTCATAACCTCGTGATTAGTTTTATATTAGGATACGATATAATCCACCATCAATTCAATTCATTTTGGAGTACATTCCATTTCCATTGAACTATTAGTTAAACAAAAACAGATCCAAAAGATTGGAAAAGCAGCGATCAATAACGAGTTAGTGGTACAAAATAGTCGCGCAATGGAAGTGACTTTTAAAAAGTGGAGTTTAGCTAATGAAATGTGGGTGTGTATTTGTGATCATTCCCGAGCTACGTACGGATTATATCATTATCAAATTAATTCGTACACTATTATCTCATGTACCCGTTCCTTTTGGAATCTCAATTCTCACTTGGTCACTTCCCAATTTGCAACATATATATACACTATTGTTAATTATCTCAACTAAATTAGATTAAGCCTTGTTCCAATTGTTTCTCTCATTATATTCTATATGTTTGTTCCTTAAAGTGTTATCCGCCATCTCACTTGGTGCGACAAGCACATACCTAAACTTTTTTAATTATTATTGAACATGAAATATAGTAGATTCTAGATGTAAATCACCACCAATCTCTATTCAGAGAATATAATCACCCATTTTGAGGAATTGAACTCGTGACCTCATGATTACGGGGTGTCTCAGCTTGTCACTGGACTACAAACGCTTCGACAAACACATACCTAAACTAAATTAAATGATATTGAGTTAGTTCAAGAGCCGACTATTATATAAACAATGTCCATGTTCTTAATTATGATGATAAAATGTCCATGTTCTTAATTATGATGATAAGATAGGTTTGCATCAACATCACTAAAGTTATACTATCAATTCCATTAGCTTCTTCAGATGGCTAATTAGTTTAGTAATGGCCACTATTCTTAATTAGTTTTGCATATTTACATATATGCCCCTGAGGTTTATACAATCACCAGTTAAAACCTCAGGAGTTAACAAGGTGAGTTATAACATATGAAAAATGGCGAATCTCTAAGAATATTTTAGAGGGTCAAATTTAGAAGTTAATTTTTGACGACGAAATAATTTTTTAAATAATAATATGAAAATGGTTAAGGGAGAATAAAGCAGATAGATTTTGTATATATGAATCTCACATTGAAAGTTATGAAAATTTACATAATTTTTAAAAAGAAATGCGTTCCAAGTTCTGGTATCGGCAATGGCAATTGAAATCCTGTTTTGAGTGGCATAACATCTGGAAGCCATTAAACCCTTGTTAAGAAACAATCGTACATCACGCGATAACCTAATAAGCGATTAGACGTGATCATTGTGTTTACTACTATAAACATTTTTGTCGCTTCTTCTTTCCAGATATTTAAGTCGTACTACTATTAACAGAGCTTCATTTGTTAGTATATAATTGGTGAGACGTGTAAACATAAATTGTGTTGGACAACTTTATTGAAATATAATTTATATATTAAGGATCCTCAAGAATTCTTTAGCTAATTATATTAGAATTAGACTAAGATTGTTAAATATTTTCTTACCTAAATTTTAGATCATTGTAAGATGTAGTTTATACTGCTTTTTTGTGATTTTTAGATGCATTCATATGATTTTAAGCATTAATCTTATTACTTTTAGCTTGTGTTGCATATTCTTTCTTTGTTTTGAAGCACTATTGCGATATTTTTAATAAGAGTTGTTATAGTTTTAACACTGTTAGTGAACATTTTAAGCAGATGTTAACGATGATATGGAGTTTGATGATGGGCCTCTCAAATTCGATGCATAATTGAAATAACAAGCACAAGTAATTAATCACAAGTTCGATTCTCTGTAGTGCTAGATTTTGTCAAAAGCGTTTGTAGCCGAGTGGCAAGCTGAGACACCCTATAACCATGAGGTCACGGGTTCGATTCCCCGAAATAGGTGATTATATTATCTGGATAGAGATTGGTGGTGATTTGCATCTAGAATCGATTGATAAATTCGTCTTGTTCAACAAATGTAATTGTAATGCTATTTTTCATGTTTAATAATAATTAAAAAAAAACAAGCACAAGTAACAAAAGGCAGGTGTAAGGCCCCGACCTAATCCGGATGTCAAGGAAAATGCCGAACTTCCAAATATTCCAAAATTCAAATATTCCAAAATATATAAAATACTTGATACCACTCTGTAAGGCCCCGACCTAGTCCGGACGTCAAGGAAAATGCCGAACTTCCAAATATTCCAAAATATATAAAATACCGATTATTACAAAACCCGAATATAATTTATAAGTTGAAACATAAAGAAAACCCACGTCGTTACACGTGGTAGTAGCACACAACCAACACCCAAGCCGATGGCTAAGCTACTCGTACCCTTCTTCGTGCTCTTGTCCTGGGAAAAACATTATTGAAACGAGAGAGGGTTAGTCATACGATTAAGTGAGAATAATCAGGCATGCATGGAGTGCGTGTATGAACATGTTCAAAGCAGCAATCCACCTCGTCAAAATAATCATGCAATGGTTTTTAAAAGTTATGCAAAATAGAATTAAACAGGCATCGTGCGGTTTGATATTCCTGCTTCTTCTTGGAAAAATACATATTCATGCTGCAGAGCATGTAACGCCCCAGATCTGGTTCAGACGTCAAGGGTTATGCCATATTCCAAATACACATATATATTAAATTATCAAAATAATATCGGTTACAATGTCATTCACTAGATAATTGAAAAGCCGGAATACACATTTATGCGTAATAGATTAGCAGCGGAAATCCGAAGTTCGTCTCTAGCTAGCTACCCGGTCCTCACTTCGTGTTTAAGATCTGGGAAAGCAGGATTATTGAAACATGGTGAGTGTCAGTCACGAAGACCCAGTGAGGATAATCAGGCATGCATGAAAATGAGAATGAATGCAACCGTAGAACAACCCACTACAACACGCTAGTCAAGCACTTTTAAAATGGGGAAGACCATAACACGCACTCACAATCATAGCACATGAAAGGTGCTAGATTCACAGCACTGAAACAACAACTGTCTTGGACTGGACCGAACTGATCAAGTATCGGTCAAATAACAAGATTCGAGGCGTTACCTCGCCTAAGTTGCTTTATGATAGGCACTACCTGCCGCAACCCACAAACGAGACCGTTTGAATAGTCCTTCACGCACGCACTAGCCCGAAAAGATAGCGCTGCAGATCGCTATATCACTTAGGCCGAACAAGTCGACCACGACGGTTTCCCAAGTTATTTCAAAACAGTATGTGGTTGCTATTTCAGGAAAATAGTTTTCGTGCAATGCATGTAGATCCGGGATGCAAGAACAAGAAGATATGCAAAATACACTATCACTTTATCACTTCACTAGCTGTAAAAATATGTACAACATTCACTTTCACTTTAATACATCATCACTTGGAAATTAATATCACTTACAGAATGCACTGACTTAGAAATAAATATCACTTTCCGAATGCGCTGTCACTTAAACTGAACTCATAAAATCTACGTCAATAACACTCAGTAAATCCTATACGGTTCACTATAGTTCTCAGTTAGAGGTTACAATCACTAGTTGAGTCACTCAGGGGTCGACAGCTAATCGATGTTAGTATCAAACAGATACGGAATGAAAATACGAGGAACAGATACAAGATTAAAAGTGGAAATGAACAGTCACAAACTTTCCCAGGGCCGGACGCCGAAAGCCGGTTATCACTCACCAGTTATATCTGCTACTTCAGGAGCTTCCGGAAATCCTGATAAACAGATAGTGACACTATTTAATAATTTCTACGATGTTCCTGAACTAATATCTTAATCTCTACGTGTCACTTAATTGTCTCGACATTTATCTAACTATCCCTTATTTCTGTTAAAACGGTATTCTATCCGGCTTCCAATAATTACTCACTATCTTTTCCACTGATAATACTACAGACAAGAAGTCTGTCCAATCCCATCCTCCAACAGTATATCATTATCCACTCTCAGTCAGTTAACGTTCCCTACCGTACCTTGATTAGCATTATCAACCGGTAATTAAAATGATTAACTACTAACTTTAACTGCGTCAATAATTAAT
>JAYMSP010006167.1:0-12163 GCA_036897095.1 Plantago elongata | reverse complement strand
GGCACCTATCATGTGTCGGATAAGTGAAGTGATTGATTGTTCCCGATTTTCCCCTTTCGATTTAAAAGTGATTGTTTAAAAGTGACTGACTGTTTCATTGCGCAGTGGTGGGTTGCTGTTTTGTTATGTGCATTCATTCATTTTATACATGCCTGATTATCCTCACTTAGTCTGTTGACTAACCCACTCTCGTTTTGTTATGTGTTCCCAGGACAGGAGCACGACGGGGGGAATTGATTAGGCTATCTGACTACGCTGGGATCAAAACTACCACGCGACGACGCGGGTTATTTTCTGGTTTTTGAACTTATAAAATACTATGTTGGTTTGTGGTTTCGGTTTTAAAATCTGAACTTATCGGCATATGGTGAAACTACTTTACGGATATTGTATGTATTTTGGCGTTTGTAAATATTTTAATAGTATATTTTGAGTTTTGGAGGTTGACATAGTCCTTGACGTCCGGACTAGGATCTGGGGCGTTACAGAAAAAACATGCCTAATGTGAAATAAGAATTATAATAAAACAAAAAAAATAAATTAAAATCACAAAATATTTAACGACGGATAGATAATAATTAGCTAAATCTGCTATTGGATTTAGTGATGATAGATAATCCGTCACTAAATCCCCATGGGTTTTAGAGGTAGATAATTATTCCGTCTCTAAAAGCCCCAAGACATTAGAGACGGATTATTGCGGCGGCCTTATACATCTCCAGCCCATCACGAATTAGAGACGGATTATTGCGAAGGACATAATCCGTCTCTAATTCGCTAGAGATAAAACGAGCGTCTTATCCGTCACAAAGGGCTTAGCGACGAACCATTAGCCCGTTTTTTTTGTAGTGTTATAACCAAATTGTATCTCAATTAAAGAAACAAGACGTTAGACAATGGTTGCAACTTCAGACTATACTGCAAATGTAACACCCCAGAATTTCAAGTTAGATTCAAAGAGTTTAAAGGGATTGAGAACGTTACTCATATCAACAAGTGCACCATTCTTTTCGGGATTCCATCTAGGAGAACTTCAGAGCTTATCGTGTTCCTCTGGAATAATCCTAGGATGGGTGACCAACTGGGAAGTCTCCCGGTTCGAGCACGAGTGAGGATAAAATGTGCGGGAAAGGACTTGTGTTGGTACAGTAGAGCTAACATATCACCCGAGCGCTATCCATGAGTAACCACGCCGGTCCAAAGGGTCGAGGATCGTTACAAATGGTAGCAGAGTCGTGCCAAACCAACGCCCACAAGGGGCGGATGGTTGGTCAGACCATGGTGCGGCGGGTACGTCGCACAATTTAAGAGGAGGTGAATGTAATTCACCGGAATTTCAAGTCTGATCCAAAGATCTTAAAGGGATTGAGAACGCTACTCATATCAACAAGGCGCACCTTTCTTTTTCGAGAATACACCTAGAATAACACCAAAGTTAAGCGTGCTTACTCTGTAGTAATCCTAGGATGGGTGACCAACTTGGCAGTCTCCCGGTTCGCATACGAGTGATGACAACGTGTGCGGGAATGGACTTGAGTTGGTATAACGAGACCATCATATCACCTGAGAGTTACCCATGAATAACCGCGCCGGTCCAAAGGATCGCGTCGTTACATCTAATGGGAATAACCAACAATATTGGCTAAACAAGTCAACAAGTAACAAGTAGTACAAAATCGACTGCCATCCACAAATGCAATTGAAGTAGGACCCCAAACATCAACAAATAGATAATGTGATGTGACGCGGTAAACAAAGATTCACCGAATGGTAATTTTTGAGTCTTACGAATACCACATGAGATGCAAAACTTATTCAAAGTACCAGTATGACTAGAAACATGTAACTCTTGAACTCAGAAATAGTATTTGAGCTAATTCATGCAGATGAATGACTAAGTCTAGCATGCCCGGTGAGGGTTGTTGTGTGTTCGCCAATATAAGAAAAGAGTGCTTTAGATTTCATGTGTCTACTAGGTCGACGAAAATAATAAATGTTTCTTTATTGCAATGTCCTGATGTCAAATGCGCCCCTGTGAGTGTCAGAGTTGGTACAGGAAGCGGAAGGAGCTATGAAAGACATGGTTGAGTGAACAAGAGAGTACATTAATTGCTTTCATACACTACAAGAAATTGAGGCATAGAAGGCACTTACATTTAGGCATTCGTATCAAGTGCTGGAGGTAGTAAAGCATATTAGCGACTTTGTACTATTTTCGGCACTTATAATAAAGTGCCAACGGTGTCTACTACTTTTTCGGCACTTCTAACAAAGTTCCAACAATGATATACTCTAGGGTGGCATTTGTTCATAAGCGCCAACCTCTTTCAAATCTGAGTACTTATTTCGAGATATCAACGGATTGAATTCTGAGAAGCTCTAACGGATACTATTCGAACGAATCTGAAATTCATCTATAAATATCACCACATAAAAGTTGAGAAATACACACACGAACTACGCTAATACTTTCATATCAAGCAAGTATTCTCTCAAGCATTCATACTACAATTCTTCAAGCTTACAGTTGCGACCATACAGCTCGAAGAATTACTTGTAGTTCTAAGTCTCTAGAACCTTAACAAGAGATTGATTATCTGTGAAAGACTTGAACACTCAGATACCCTTTCTGAAGTTCATTCTCCAGAACAAATATCAACACTTGGGTTAGAAAGGAGAATCCTACTAGAAACTGAACAAGTATATTAAGTAGTGTTATCTCCTCCAGCTCTCTGTTATAATAGCTGAAAAGTTATTTAAGAGTAGCCTAACAATCATCATATAACCAACACCATCAAGGCGTGGAGTACATGAAGTACTTGGTTTGGGAAATCAAGGAACAACTCCGAGGTTATCTTGAGTACAAGAAGTACTTGGCTTTAGAAGCTAGGGAACAACTTAGGAGGAACATTTGGTTGTGAACCATTTGTTTGTAGGGATCTTAGAATAGGATACATTGTCAGGAGAACTCAATTATCAGTTCTAGTGAATTCCAGGTCTTAGAAAGGCCGGAGTGGATTAGTTGGAGGATTACGCCACCTCCAGATACCACTATAAGTTGATGTGTTAATTACTTACTGTATTTACATTCCAGCATCACACACACACACACACACACACACACACACACACACATTATTACTGCAAAGCACATTTACGTTTATCTATCACTTAAAGTCTTCCGCTCTCTGAATCTAAGTATCAGAAACCCTCCAAGGTTTCTGAGATAGACTGTTTATCGATGAAAGTTTGAAAAGACTATTCACCTCCCCTCCTCTAGTATTTTCCTTTGCTGTTATCTGGACCAATAAGTGGTATCAGAGCGGGAGGTTTACCAGCCTTCTGCATTGGACCTCGATCCTCCAGATAGGTAGAGTTTTTGCGCTTTAAGAGGACGTTTTAATTGTGTGTTAAGTGTGCAGGTATGTCTCTGAGTGATGCTTACGAGAAATGGAAGAACAACATGATGATACATCTTGAAGCTATCAATGACGAGATGATTTATATCATTAAGGAAGGGTCAATTAGAATCAGACAACTCAAGCACTTGAATGAAGTATCTGACGGTCGCAGAAACATTGACGTTGAAGTTAATGACATTTCTAATAGCAATAGTGGTCGTGTTGCTGCTGGACAAGTTGAGTACAAAGACAAACCTCGTGAGCTCTGGACATCGGAAGATGCCTAGAGACACAGGTTGGATGGTCAAGCTCGTAATTTCATCATTCGATTGACACCTGAGCACATACAGTGCAAACTGTGGTGTGCAAAGACGGCGAAAGTAGCCTGCCAATTGATAGAAGATATCTGTGCCGGTAATGAGAAAATCAAGGAAAACAAGTTCGAAGTATTGAAGTTAAAATTCCAAAACTTCAAACAAGGTCCCCCTGAAACTTTGAAAGAACTTAATTTTTGGTTTACTAATCTCATGAGTGATATATATGGCTGCACTTGGAGAATGTGATAAATATTCAAATTCTTAGAAAATGAAAATCATTATCAGAAGTTTGAACCAAAATTGGGAGCATATGCAATATTTCTATTTCAATCAAGGAATGCCCCAAATCACTCCAGTGGAACTTTTTTCGCATTTAGCCACTGTAAACTATGAGATAACCCAACGTGGTTTGACTGTAGTTGAAAAGTTGTAGAGTGTTGCTCTAGTTACCCAAGGTACTTCTGAAAAGAAGGATACCAAGGTAGAGTCTGAAGAAAATGCTCTTGCAGTGAGAGATATGAAGAAATATGTTACTAAAAAAATAGAACGGAGAAAAGCAAAAGAGAAGCTGAAGAAGCATCTCGACCCAAATTATCACCAGTACAAGAACATTCAAATGAACAACTCTCTGAACAACCCTGCTCAGAAAGTTGTTAGTACTGAAGTCGTTGAAGTTGGGAATGATATCTACTTCTATTATCAGAAACCCGATCACTTCAAACGTGATTGTCCTGCTTTTAACAAGCTTAAGACGGGTGACAAAAAGGAGAGAAGAACATTCAAGGGAACTCAAAGGGCATTGCTCACTGAAGAGAGAAAGAATATCCAAATTCAACTTGATGCTCTGGATATTGAGTCAAAATCAGAAAGTGAAGATTCAGATGACTCAACATTACCATCACCAGAATTGTGCGGGATAAGTCATGATGTTATCAACTTTAGCCTACAGAAGAACGACTTGCGCGGAGTTGCTGAGATAGTAGGTCCGAACATCTCCAACATTGAAGAATATCTTATGGCTGATGAGGTAACTAATACATCACAATTCCTATATTATGAAAGTGATGATGGTGGCATTGATGATTTGGAGATGGTCAAGAGTGAACTTGATCGATATGAGAAAGAACTTGTGGCTCTCGGATCAAAAACCAAAGTTCTGAAAGAAAGTAAAGAAATTCTTGAAAAAGAAATTTCTGACTTGGCCAAGGTATCTGGTAATAAGGACGTTGAAATGGCCTCTCTGAAATCTCAAATATCGGAGAATGAAAATTCTCATGAACTAGCATTGAATGGGTGAAATGAAAAGTTGAAGAAACTTCTTTTAGAAAATGAAGATCCCAAAAAGAAAGAAGTGTCTTTCAAATCATTTGTCAAAGCTAGTGACACTCTCACGGAGGTTCATCATATATGGAGATCCTTTTGAGAAAGGCGGACTTGGACTTGAAGCTCAATCAAGTATTTCTACACCTCTGAAAAAGAGTGATGAAAGGTTGATCTTTGTAAAAAGTCAATAGAAAGGTTCCGGAGAAATCTATAACATCGGTCCGAAAGTTAAGAGTCTCAACAAAGGGAAAGTTGTCGCAACTAAACCTTTGAAGGAACAACAAGTCCCAAAGAATATTGTGGAAAAGGTTTATAAAAAGAAACATGATCCGTTGACATGTGATCATCCACAATGTTGTATCACTAGAAAGGGAAGCATTGCCGGATTGGGTGTATTTCCTACTGTGCCATTCTACAGAGACAGATAGGACACAAAAACTAGTGAGGCTGCTGAAAATCGTATTCAGAAAGCCAGTGGTGCTCGAAAGGGCATTTTCTATCCCGGTATCGGAAAGGTCCTAATGCAACACTATAAGGAAGGACAAGAGAGATGGTGGAATGCAAGGGTTGCTTATAGAAATTATCAAAAGTGGAAGCGATCCCAAGCCACTGAAAATCTAGATGCCAGGCTAGAAGGAACTTGGTCAGAAAAGCTAAGCTTGCTGAAAAGCATTCTCAGAAAGATGACAAGTCTCTGAAGCCACCGCGAGGAACACCAAGGAACATACCAAGAAGGAATGTCGATTTGAAATCTAATGATTCAAAGATCCCTCCTTATGTTCCAAGTAGACAAAAACCTACTCCTAAGAGATTCATTGAGAAACGGATTCCCACAGGATGAGTGTTTAGTCTAAGTGGTTATGTTTATGAAGCAAGAACCTAACTCCTATTTCCTGTTTTGTGCAGAATGCGTCATTGACTAAGGCTCAATGGCTATTTGATAGTGGATGCGGGCATCACATGACAGGAGACAAAGCAAACTTGGTTGATTACAAGGCTTATGATACTGGACCTAACATCAAGTTTGCTGGAGGAGAATTAAATCCTTCCATAGGAATTGGCAAAGTCAAATTGGGTTCTCTTACAATCTCTGATGTATTACATGTTAAAGGTTTGAAATATAATTTTCTAAGCATGATCAGTTTGCAGATAGGGTATATTAGGTGAAAACTAAATTGAACTTCTGTAAATTAATTGATAATGAGTCAAAGCAGACAGTCTTGGTTGCTAGGCGGAAAGGAAGTCTATATGTCGCTGATTCGACATCTGCCACAATTGCAGATTGTCTCATGGTGAGTCAATTAGGTTACACTGAAGAACACTGGTTATGGCACAAGAGAATGAGTCACTTGAATTTCAAAACTCTTTATAAAGCTTGCCAAGAAAGAGTTAGTGGTTGGACTTCCTAAATCAACATTCAGAGAGGACAGTCTCTCTTCTGCTTGTCAATTGGGAAAACAATCCAGAACCTCTTTCAAGTCCAAAACCAGACATTCTTGTGTTAGACCACTGCAACTTTTACATATGGATATTTTTGAATCATCTATAACAAGTTATGTAGGCAAGAAGTATGGTCTAGTTGTTATAGATGACTTCTCTAGGTCTACATGGGTTGTCTTTCTGAAACAGAAGTCCGATGCTAGGGTGGAGATACCAAACATGCTTAATAAGCTTGAAGTCATGGAAAATAACAAAGTATCTGCAATCAGAACAGACTATGGTACTGAATTTGTCAATCAGTATATAAAAGAGTTTTGTACCTACAATGGTATACAACATCAACTATCTTCAATAAGGACACCAAAACAAAATGGTGTTGCTGAAAGGAAGTATAAGAATTTAAAAGAAGCTGCAAGGACAATGCTAGCTGATACTGTAATAAGTGAAATTTATTGTATTGAAGCTGTAAATACAACATGCTACACTAAGAACAGATGTTTGATAAACAAGCACCATGACAAAACTCCTTATGCGCTTTTGGTTAGTAGACCCCCTAATATCGAACATTTGAGGGGGTTTGGTTGTTGATGTTTTGTTCTTAACAATGGGAAAGAACACTTGAGAACATTTCAACCAAAGGCTGATGAAGGTGTATTTCTTGGTTATTCTATGAATAGCAAAGCCTACAGAGTTTACAAAAAAAGAACAAAGAAGATTGAAGAATCTGTTCATGTAGTATTCTATGAAGGAAACAAGAAAATACCACTTGATGAGGAACTCTCAGAAAGATTGAAGGAACTCTTGATTAAGAATTTTGAAGAAGAACCCTCAGAAAGGAGAAACTATGCCATCAATAATGACGATGAGTCTGACGAAGAAAAGCATGATGTGCCTAATAACAACAAGATGACTCTTAGACATGATTAAGAATTTCCTATGAGGATTCTAGAAATGGCTACTGAGATTACTCATCGTAGAGACCTTTCTGGGAATAACCTTTCTGAAAGACATATTCAAGAAACCTCTAACACTGAGCAAGTGTCTGATATTTGCCGCACTTCTAGTGTACAAAATATCAATGATACTGTAGAAGTATCAAGTCATAATCATAGTGATTCACATTCAGATCACGTAGATGATGACCCTGCTAGTTCAAAACCCATTATGAAATGGATTAGAGATCATCCTTCAAAGGATGTGATTGGTCCAATTGATCAAGGTGTTAGAACAAGGAGATCAATAGCTGAAAATCCTGATTCTCTCTTTGGATGTTTTATCTCAAACATTGAACCTAAAACTATTGAAGATGCATTAAAGGATCAAGACTGGATCTCTGCAATGCAAGAAGAGTTGGATCAATTTGAGAGAAACAAGGTCTGGAAACTAGTACCATTTATGGATGGAATATCTGTAATTGGAACTAAGTGGATTTTCAGAAACAAGATGAATGAGTCCGGTGAAATAACCAGAAAAAATCAAGGTTGCAAGGGATTTACCTAGACTGAAGGTTTAGATTTTGATGAGTCATATGCACCAGTTGCAAGATTTGATGCAATCGGACTATTTCTAGCCTTTGCAGCTCATAATGACTTTAAAGTTTATCAAATGGATGTTAAGAGTGCATTTCTGAATGGTGAACTTACAGAGGAGTCTATGTTTATCAATCACCAGGCTTTGAAGTTTCCCCAGAAAGTAGGATGGTCGATAAGTTACAGAAAGCTCTGTATGGACTGAAACAGGCTCCAAGAGCTTGGTATGACACGTTGGCCAAATACCTTCTGGATCTTGGTCTTAAGAAAGGTGAAGTTGATAAAACTTTGTTTACCTTAAACCATGATGGGAAACTACTTTTTGTTCAAATATATGTTGATGACATTATATTTGGATCTAAAGACAAGCAACTTTGTCATGATATTGCTAATCTCATGAAATTCAAATTTGAGATGAACATGATGGGAGAACTGAATTACTTCCTAGGATTGCAAGTCAAGCAACTCAATGATGTAATATTCATCAGTTAAACAAAGTATGCAAAAGATATGCTCAACAAGTTTAATCTTAAGCTTTCTGAAAACATTGCCAAGATACCCATGAGCATAGGAACCAAAATGACTTATACTAAATCTAATAAGAGTGTTGAAGAACATAAGTATAGGAAGTTGATAGGTTCACTACTATACCTTACTACAAGCAGACCTGATATTCAATATGCAGTTGGTGTGTGTGTGCTAGGTTTCAACCAAATCCTATGTAGTCACATTACAACATTGCTATGAAGATATTAAGGTATGTCAAACGTACTGTAGAAGTTGGACTGTGGTATCCTAAAGAAAGTGGATTGAGTTTGGATGGTTGCTCAAATGTTGATAATGTTGGATCTATGCTTTATAGGAAAAGTACCTCAGGAACTTGTCAGTTTCTGGGAACTAGACTTATCTCATGGTTTAGCAAGAAGCAAACCTCAATTGCTACTTCTACTACAGAAGCTAAATATATTGATGCTGGTTGTTGTGCTACTCAAATTCTATGGATATAACAACAACTCAGAGACTATGGCCTTAATGAAGAGAAAACTCACATTTTATGTGATAACACAAGTGCTATTGCGATTACTCAAAATCCAAAGTTCGATGCAAGAACTAAGCACATGATGTTAGACACCACTACATCAGAGACCATGCTGAAAAAGGCAATATAGAGATTCTAAAGGTTGGCACTGAAGATCAACTTGTTGATATCTTAACTAAGCCACTCCAGGAATGTAGGTTCTTAACCTTGAGACTTAGTCTTGGTTTAATGGAGATGTCTCAGAATTGAAAAGTTCTAAGTCCTTAAAAGAATTAGAATGGATCAAGAGAAAATGGACGGACATTTTTCTGAAACGGGTATTTAGAAAGCATATCTAATAAGAAGGATGTTAAGGTTTCTGAGACTTATTACTCAGAAAACCAGTAGTTTTCTGGAAAGGCAGAACCAGAAAGACAGGTTTGTATATAGTCCAAATGTATACAATGCTAGATCTCAAATTGTAGCGCCCCGGATCTGGTCCGGACGTCAAGGATTGTGCCGGACATCCAAATACATAAATATATTAAAGCAATAATCATTACAACCTCAAAGGTACGTTATAGGTTGATAATTAAAACACACATCTACAGTACTAGATCAGCAGCGGAACATCCAATCCTAGTGTCAGTCTGTATACCTAGCTACCCAGTCCTCACTTCGTGCTTTATACTTGGGAAAGCAGGATTATTGAAACAGGGAGAGTGTCAGTCACATGGACTCAGTGAGGATAATCAGACATGCATGAAGAGGGGCATGAATGTAACAAGATAGCAAACCACCACAACACGCTAGTCAGAAACTTTTAAAAATGGGGAAAATCGTAACACGCACTCAGGATCATAGCACATGAAAGGTGCTAGATTCACAGTACTGAAATAGTATCTGTCTTGGGCTGGACCGAACTGATCAGGTATCGGTCAAATAACAAGATTCAAGGCATTACCTCGCCTAAGTTGCTTTATGATAGGCACTACCTGTTGCAACCCACAAACGGGACCGTTTGAATAGTCCAACACGCACGCACGAGCCCGAAAGAAGAGCGCTGCAGACGCTTTATCACTTTTGTCGAACAAGTCGACCACGACGATTTCCCAAGTTATTTAAAAGACAGTGTGTGGTTGCTATTTCAGGAAAACAATTTTCATGTAATGCAGTTCATGTGGATCAGTAAACAGGATCAGTAGACAAAATCAGTAAACATGATTAGTAAACATGATCAGTAGACAGGATCAGGAACAAGTACAATATCCGTCAATAACTGGAACAATAGAGTTTTAAGTCAATACAGGTAAGGTATCCCTTAGTACAGGTCATCTACAGTTATACAGTCAGTATTCGAAGTTAGTACTCAAGTTGCAGTCAGTCTATCGACGTCGGGTGGCCGCAGTCAGAGTCAGGGAGACAAGTATATAAACATGAACATATACAGGAATTGAAAGGCGATGAAAGGTAGCACTTTAACTTTCCCAGGGCCTGATGCCGAAAGCCAGTTATCACTCACCTTGGATATCTTAACAGTTAAGCGGCTTCGTACTTCCTGATAAATAAACGAGCAATACTACTCAATTTTAATGCTAAAATGATTAAAAGGACTCTCGACACTATTCTTAAATCCGTTTAACTGACGACATCTAAGTATATTATTTTATAAAGTCCTATGACGTACAAACAAACTTAATTTACTATCCGAGTTTTGCAATGACTACAGAATATACGACACTTTAATTAATTAATTGACGTTCAAATTAATCGACAAACTTAATAGTTTCCTAAAATTATTTATTTCTTTTGAAATCCCTTAATTCGACCTATCATTTTATTTTATTTCTTAAAATTACATCCGGTATTTTATTCCTAACAGATAAATTCAGACAATAGACGGCAAGTCTGTTTTAGTATAATTTTCCAAACCTATATCCGATATATGACTCTTAACAGATAAATTTAGACAACATACGGCAAGTCTATCTCAGTATAATTTTCCAACCTATAACAGTAACTAACCAGTAAATGCCTCAACAGTGCGATATTACCAGCAGTATTATTATACTACATTCCCTAGTCGACGGCCAGTCAATGTCTACACGTACTCCAACAGTATATAGTCTAATTCAAACTCAACAATAGTCCACAACCCGCGGCAACCATCCTACAGTCGACGCTATTTCCAACTACAACATTCTATACAATATTTAATATCACCGGCTATTCTAATAATTTAACAGGCTAACAGTGTAATTTAAATTTCCCCATTAACTAATAATAACCGGTAATAAACGATAATTAATGATAACTATCGATAATAACGAGGAATAAACGCGACACTAACCGAGCGAGTGTTGAGCGCGAGGCGAGGTGATGACGGGCAGCGTGACGGCAGTCGAGGCAGCGTTGACGGGGCGGCACGGCTGCGAGGAATTATAATTAATTTCTCGTTCGTTATTCGAATAACATCACAATACGATCAAGACACTTACTGGAATTTTCGGTCGAGCGAACAACGCAATTCCGGATAGTTGGCAGCGGTGGAGGTGTGGTGGCGCTGGTGGTCGGAGTCGGGCGGCGGATGGTGGTTGCGAGCGGAGGAAATGGGAATGTGCAGGCAAAAGAGGAGTAGAAGAAGAGTAGAAGAAGCAATGTGGTGTGGTGGGAACAATGGCCGATCTTGGCCTTATATAGCCGTGGAGAGGCGGTGTTGGGGCGGCGGAGAACGCTCCGGGACCGCCGCGTGTCCGGTGATGCGGCCGCGCTCCCTCCCCCCCTCGCGATGACTTACTTCTCCTCATTCCACGCATCTTTCGGCCGCCATTTGTCACGTGGCACGGTCCCATGGCGGCGCCGCCTTGGCCGGTGGGCTGCGCGGTCGGGCCGGACCGGGACGGTGATTGGCACGGTCGGGTTCGACGGATGGCACGGGCGAATTGAGATTGACACGGTCGATTGAAGGAGCAGGCACGGTTGATTCATTTGGGGAAGAAGAAAGGGGAAAAATGACTAAAATGCCCTTAATGGCAAAGAAAGGAGAAGAAGGAGGCAGGGGTATCTCGGTCCTTTTGCTATTATATACAGCTGGCTCCTTCTGGTTTCCAAACGACTCGTAAATAAAGTCCGAAC